>LUCM01007563.1:0-120974 GCA_008360955.1 Fasciolopsis buskii
CGGACTACTCTATCAAGGGCTTTTGCCCCATCCAACAGGAATACCGTCACTGACTTTCTGACATCAGCGGCATTGTGATTGTGTCTGGAAACTCAGTGATGCAAGTAGCGTAAGATCTCTTCTGGCGAATACCAAGTTGGCCGGCGTTGTAAAGTTAGTGGTCCATAAGATACGTAGTGAGCTGCCTTCTAATCAAACGCTTGTTTTCTTCTATAGACAGTGGGGATGTGGCCGACTGGTCTGTAATTGGCAGGGACAAGTCGTGTGCCTGTCTTGTGCATGGGACTATGAAAAACGTCTTCCGTTGGAAGGGCAAAGTACTGCATCTGGCAGAAAGGTTTAATATGTTTGCAAATAGTAATGAAATATCTCCCCCACCTAGTTTGACGAGGGCTGGAGGCAACGAGTCCGGTCCAGGGCGGTATATGACTTTTGTTCTTCGCAGCAACGGGGCTATCTCCTTCAGTGTGGAAGAAACGGTTAAGAAGGTTTCTGAGGCTAGACATGGTGTACACAAAGTTAAGAGTTTACTGTTAATTTTAGGGATGATGCAAAGAATCGGCCTAAGGCATCAGCGGTTTCTTAAGGGTAATCGAGACAAGTGTTTTGTAGGCGAGTTGGTGGATAAGAGTAACTGAGAGCCTGGTGTGATGGGCCCGTTATGCGATTAGTCGTGCCAGAGCTGCTTGTGAGTTTGGCTGGTGGAGGGCACGCAGTAGGTGCATGCTTTTACGGGAGTCTATTACCGTTTCTAATTGTTTTGACAGACGATTGGATGTGCGGATTCGAGTTAATCTAATCGCAAAAGTTAGTTTTCGAATATTTCGGTTTCTTGTCGGGTCTGCTACGTGCCGCATCCGTTCTCTTTGTTAAATATTAACAACAAAATGGAGTCAGCAGTTAGGACACTTGCGAGTAGAAGGAAATGGATTAAGGATAAATGTTTTCTGAACGGAATACGGAACAATAAGATTCTACTAAATGTTGTTAACATGAGTAAAATGTTTTGGCTTTATGTACTTCTAGAAGTTTTTCACTGGCAATATCACAACAGGTTCACTGGAAGCAGGGATATCGCACCTAGTGAGTGGTTGGCGGCTGCACCAAGACGGGTGGGATAGTGTGCATATGGAAACAGTTGGAATGCCTGCACTCAGGCTAACTTGGATGACCTAGCTAGCCCAATAAAGTATGCCTGGGCCTTACTACTAATTTGGGCGCCTGACGTTCCGAACAGTGGGGAGGCTAGTTTAGAAAACTAACCCAGAGCACTAAGTCCCATGAAAAACAAGATGGACGAAAGGATCTTGGGGGTATTTTGTGTGAGGTCGATGGAATAGAGTTGACGGTTAATTTGCAACTGCAATCCAAACATGAAGCAATGAACGATCCGAAACGGACATTGAAAAGGAGGGTTAAACAGGATAGATTACGGTCAACCGATGGTGCGATTAGACTGTCTGAAGTGGTAAAGAAGAAAAGGAGTAGTCTGATGTTAGAGCTGAGGGTCTTGGTTGGACGAAAAAATAAAAGGCCTGAAATTATGGGGGTGAATGGGAAAACGGGGAGGGAACAATAGCATTTATACGTCTACAAGTTAAAAGCGTTGAGCCCGGTGGTGTATCACCGGCAAATCTACCCTAGAAGTGGTAAATCAAAGCTTCATCTCCGTTGATCACTGGGGTGAACTTCACTAATCTTCGTTCTTCCAAATGCGCAGTAAACTTGTTTATTCGAATAACCCAAGTGTGGCACCTCAAGTTTGCAGTACATACGCCGTATCCACGCAAGTAACGAGCTTCTGGCTTGTGTCAGAGATCTCAACCGTTCGAATTATACCCCACCTCAAATGCTCCTTCAAGCACTTTCCCGTCCTGCTTCCAACGAAGCAGAGCGACGCCAAGCCTATAGCAGTCCAGAACGTAGGGACACTACTCCATTTACCCATTCAGTTGACCACCTTACTTGTACGAAAACAGTCATGTTCAAATCCAGAAAGCCTACGAGCCTATAAACCAGGACGACCTGGAGCCCTCGGTATATCAAATTCGAGCATTTAATCTTGGTATAAGATCTTCCGAGTCGCGGGACCTTCAGAACTGCGACGACCGTCACTCGCAATTGCCCCCAACGAGTAGGCCCATTGTGCCCAAGCCTCCACTCTTCTTTGGAAGCCCATTTGCAAATTGTCAATAAAATGCCACTGCCCCTCCCTCGTTAGAGCTTGCTATCAACCTCCACAGTTCGATCTGCCCACTAAATTAACTTCGTCGGATACACCATCAAAGCTTTTCCGATCTTTTTTACTCCCTTGTCTCCAAATCTTGACACCAAATGCATCGAGTCAAATGATTTCCCAAGATTTAGCTGTGCTTCTGCCCATGCTTCCCGGCGAATTTTGGCCAATTCCGGTTTATTCACTGATTCAATACCTTTCATGCGTCTTCTTTCTTAAACCTTTCTTGTCCAGCGCAGACCTCAAATCTTTCGCCTTTCAAATGCAACTTCATTCCTGCAGGTTCCAAAAATAGGTCCCATCCCGAAAAGGACTCACACGCACTTGATAGTCTCCTCTATCTTGAGTACTATCCAGCTTCTCCGCAATAACCAACTAAATTGGTAGCTCCGCACCGATGCTTTCACCATCGGACTTCCTTGCCCCGTCCCGCTGCAAACAATGCAAAAACTTCCCTCCGGAATCCTTTCAAACCCGGTTCAATTAATCCTTAGCGCTTTTCCTCACCCGATCATTCTATTCACAAATCTCTCAACGTAAACAGTCCCTCACCAACCAGTACATTTAACTCGAATATATTAGCCCCTTTACTACAGCTGTATACTCTCCTACGCCTAACGCACCTAGTGACCTTGGCCCATCTGTACTCATGTCCCAGATATCGGAGGATTTGAAAGGTTGCGGCAAATTCTTTCTCCTGCTCTAGAATTCCCGCCCTCTGACTCACAAAATAGAATTGCTGGCAGCCAAATATCTTAACGTGCTATATGCACAACCAAAATCTGGTAAGCTTGAAGTCGTATTCTTTGGTGGGTAACACTGTCTGCGAAATCAATAGATCAAGCCGCAGTGGTTGGCCAGCCAACCCGAAGCATTCCCATAGATGTTTCGCCTTTCAGCATTCCCTCCTTGGTTCCAAGCGCAAAACCCTGTGGGCCCACATTCAAATACCAGGGATCTCAAACCGCATATAATGTAAATGTCAAACCCAAATTTGGATGATTTCAAAATGTACAGTTTCACTCAAACACTCGTTTCCCTCGCTGTTCTCCACCCCGGCCCTAAAATAATTGCAGTTGCATTTATTGTCCCTCAAATCTGCTGTTCTTCCCTATAGGCTCACCAACTATGCTTGGCTTTGTCCTCAAAACACGCCAAAATATGATCTTAGCTTATGACACTAAGGAAGCTTCAAAAGAGATTAAAAACAGTTTTAATGTATGGCACCCGTAATGATAAGGTATCATTGATAAAACCCTTTCCTGAGAGTGAGTATAAGATGGATACGTGCCGCTTCAGTCTTCGTGGGAAAGCCAATCCATCAATACGTACTGCTCACACTGTTTATTATTCTTTGTGTTGGCTCATTTGAAAGAAACCTTTGTCGCTCTGAAAATCCTTGTCTGATCCGGCTTTTCCATCATCCGACCTGCAGAATGTGGTAAGCTGCCATTGCGCTAAACGTCTATGTACAACTACTCATTTATACACCCTCACCACTAAAGATAAAACGGGAAAAACTATCCAGCTTTTTAGGCTCCATTTTCAACTTACAGCATCTAAACTAGGGTTCACATGGCAGGAAATATTAGTACTTCGATAGCCCAAACCAATTTGGAAGATGTTCCACATTTACTAAGCCCTTTTTTGACCTAATCCTCGGCTATTTTAAATGTCATCATCTTCAAAGCCTTAGGCATACATTTCCCCGCAGACCCGGAGAAAGTAATCAACAAAAACTTCCCTTTCAGTCGTTGCCGGCAAAGCGCCACACTTCGAAATCCACCCCATACTGACCTCGGATAGGTTTTCTTCCACCTCTTTCGAAGCTACCGGCATCATAACAATAATGGATTATTGCCAACAAACTCTACAGTTTTGGACCAGACGGTATTCCAACAATCATAATTTGCACCACTGGCTCAGAGCTTCTTCTGTTTCTCTTAATTATGTCTTTGCTCCCTAAGCTTTACGCTGCCCTTTCGTCACAGGGGATGACCGCCATAATCGTCCCATGCCACAAAAAGTTCTTCGCGTGATCTTCAGTACCAAGACAACATCAACGACATTCCAGTTCTGTCCAGACTTGTGGAAATATTGTTGAAGAAAAACTGTTAACCTTACCCGCCCATCCCAACTCGGCTTTCTGAGAATCCTATCTTGAATCGCTCGCCAGTTTTACTTCCTAAACCCAGCCGCCGAGGATGCTGGTATCCACTGGTTTATGTTCAAAATTCCTTTCGGACGTGGCAAAGGCGTTCCATCTCGTTTTTCACTCCTGACGTCTGGTCACAATTAAGCCGTACAGAATAGCAAATCCATTTTTATGTCGGCTATCGCCTTACATTTCCAGTGACTCTTGGGTCCCAATACTAAAAGATATTTATCGCATCTCTGTGCCGTTACAAGTTAAGTTATTCAGGGTAAAGTCTTTGTTTACCCTAAATTTCTGCTGCATTTTAGCGATATCTTCAAGGTTATTCGCCGTGGCACAACATGGCATGCTACCCGCACTGTCTCTCCGTAAATGGGTATCCATTTCTCCGGCACAAATGATTATGGATATCAGTCTCCGCTATCCCAGCTTTTCCAACTTCCCTGATCAAGCCTAAACTAAACCAGCTTCTCTAAAAGGATCGATTTATGATCCTAAGGGCATTCCGCACTCAGAATTGCAAGCTGATGACCTTCTAATGCAATCTCAGGCCCCACTAAGAATATTGCATTATTAACTTTAGGTAAAGGCGTAATGTTTCTGAAACTGCAATGGAGAACGTGCGGCGTTTTTCTAAAACTCCTCTTGGTTCCCACCCGAACTTCAACTAAACACTAGCTGTGAAATTCTCTTACTTTAAGGTAATAAATTAAATATGGATATTCTCCTTAATACTTGCTATATCAACGTTACTTCTGCTAGAAATGTCTTCATTGATGCCGTCTGCTCCCACAATTGCCGCGGTGTCAGTCTGATGATGACCCCAAATAAGCGCCCAAAAAGCAACGAACGAGCGTGACCCTTATCCAAACCTTCAGTTGGAGCCTTATCCCGGTGATGGTTTCATGAGACCAGATTTCAGTATTCAGGTGACCTCCAGTACTGAAAAGTGAGGTGTCTGACTCGGAAGAGTACTGAATGACATGGTACAGTTCGGTTGAAATCGTCCGGAAGCTGAGCCTCAGGACTCAGCCCGTATGGGACCAATGTGGTCAATACTCTTAAATGCAACGGCGGAAGAGTAAAATAACTACATGGAAAAAAGATAAACAAAGAATGCAGCTCAGGACGATCCCGAAACTTGTCTGTATAGGGGCCATATGTTTGCCATTCACGAACATCCGTAAATTGCCCCTAGTAGCTAGTATCGGTAGACGCAAATCCACTAGAATCATCTATTGATCAGGGCAAAATTCTTTACTGTTGCTTGCTGCAAATTCTGAAACCAACTTACCAGTTCCATGCTTTAGCGCCCAAATTTATCCCAGGTCACAGCACAGCTATCAAAGCTACCAGCTGTCTACTTCCTAATCAACCTACCACAAACCAACTTTGGAGTAGATGATGATTGATGACATAGATTAGTCTTCTAGTTTATGACCAAATCTTTTCTGTGCTGACTATAAGGGATTCTCGGTATTTGGCCACAACGTTTGCCCCTCCCTTCTGGAACCTTGCTTTTTGTCAACCTAAAGAACAAACTCATTTTCTGCCATCGGGTTATGATTTTGGCCCTCACCTTTTATCCCGGTGCAGATTGCGAAATAGACTCTACCTGCTAATCGCTTCAATGAGTGACAATATTTAGATTCAGAACTCTTCCTCTGTTGAAATTATTCATTTTCTGGCTTACTGAATCTGAGCGATAACAGTCTGCTACCACCTAGCTCTGTTTACAGCTCTCCCATGTTGGTCATTTCATTTTAAGCCTGCGTTCATTGCCCCTGCAAGGTCTTTTGTGGGTTATTTTGTACTAAGAGTGGCTCATTGGCGCCAGAAGCTGATAACTTTAAGGGGAGTTGGTGAAAAGATGTCATTCACTCTCACTCAGCCGAGAGTCTCACCTAACAGCCAAATCATTTATCTCTTCAAGTTTCTTACCTCGTTTGTTCTGTCCCCTTCTTCTACCAACTTGATATGATCTGCGAAAATGAAAGATGGTGACGAAGATACTGCTCCCAAGTCACTGATTTACCTGAGGAACAAAATAAGCCCAAATACAGACCATCTAGAAGGGCGCTCGTCCTTTGCACGTGAAGAATTTTTACTACTCAGAATAACGCCAACTTTACTGTCGTAGGTATGCTCGTTCACTCACCGCTGCCGTTCCCCAAGTATGGCAAATGATTCCATCCTTAACATGGGCAGTCGTAGCTGATTGAACCTGCCTTTTGAAATTCTGAGTAGCACACGTTTATTACCCACGCGTCAAATAGCTTAACAATTACTGTATACTAGAAACTAAGTTGGTACGGCAATCACGATCAGCCCCATAGCAACCCGTATTTAGCTTCGTGCATCAATCTGTGCTCTGTCAAGAGCCCGCATATTCCATTCATTGATAGCCTTTATAGATACTTAGAGATTACGACTTTCATTTCCACAGGGCGATAGTTTTTCATTGTTCTCTCCACCCATCCGTCCAAAAAGACACCACCATTACCCGAATTCAGTCCTTCGTTATTTTTTTCCGGCTGGCGGTGCACGAATCAAAATGCAGATGCACTCGGTAACGAGGTTTGCAAAGAGCTGTTTGAGGGCGAGATGTTGAGCTGCGAACCCGGCAGATTTGGTCTAAGTCTAACTGCCCGACACCCTGCTTGTCTCCTTCACTGCCATTGTTAACTGTCAACTTTCGGATACCTCTGAGTAAGCTGTCCGTGCTGGGATCATCTCGACGGTCAGATACACACCATGGATGTAATGGAAGAGTGCTTCCAAAATTGTTCCATTGCCACCACCACCTAGCGCCAGGGGTACTACTGCATCATCAAGCGTTCTCTTTGATTAGATGCGCATGTATTAATTCCAAGAATTATCCTTAATTCGCTCATCCAGTGCCAGCTCAAAGGCTTTCCGTGACTTCGTTGAATTTTCACAACGAGATTCCTCAGTCATCTTAATTTTTCCATGCCTTTGCGTTCTGTGTGATGTTGTGCATCACCAAGAACTTATCCGTTATACTGATGACTGCGAATTTTAGGTATCCGCTAGTCAGACTTGTCCACAGGCTTCCTCCTTTAAAGGACGCTGAAACCTCTTGAAAGACAAACATTCCGTTTAATTTTCTGTCCCGCTTCTTTCAAGTAGGCATCTTCCTCTTTTTTCACTCCGATGCAACCACCTGACCTGTTGGTTGCTCGACATTCAGTTTCCCGAATTTTCTTTTTGAGCCTGTAAAAGCTGTCATGTGCCTCAGCCAAAAGGTGAATACAGACAGAACATGATGACGCTTTTCCAAGGGTGGCAGAAACTTTAAATCTCAAGCGTGGTTTTCATGCGTTTGACAATCAATTTCGAGAGCCGTGAGTTGTGTCCTATCTTAGGCTCAGCATTTCGAAACAGCAGTTTGCTGAAGCCACAGTAGGAACCTTTCTTCAGTCCTGTTCAGTGGGTCAGCTTCTATATTCTGACCGGTTTTGAGGATCGTGAATTGCCCAACTATGAGAGCGAAATTCGCACCAGTCACGGGCTCCCTCATTGCGCAGGTTGACCGGTGGCTGTCTTCCTGCCCTGAAGAAGGTGCTTCACATAAGCGTGCCGTTGCATCCTACGACAAGTTGTTCCTGCACCTGGATGTCCATTAAATGTTCTCGCCTTGACCCCAAGTGCCCTTCCCGACAAGTTATCTTTCGGCAGCAGCACGACTTCCACACCATCCCTATCTCGCTCATAAATGTAAAAACGCCCAGGCACTGGCGGAAACGTGATAACCATAATTAGCCACCTTCCAGTTAATGGTGATTCCTCCATCAAAGTCTAGTAGGCTATTTCGGTGAATTCCACATAATTATTCCAAGAGCTCCATGCCTCCGTATAAATGCCCCAGAGTCACCCAGTTAGGTGGCCCTTTCTTCTACTTTTCCCGCAAATTCCCTTTTCGGCAAAACACCATAGAGGTCACCCAGTTTTTTGCCGTGCAGCTTTGAACTCACCTTCCCGAACAGACCGGTTATATGCACTTCGTCGTTTCATTTCTGGTTTTTTGGCCTCCCTGGCTGCTCCTGCAATTGGTGTCTGGGATATAAGCAAGAATTGCTGCGACAAGCTGTCCCTTTCTGAGCGCCAGACTCGGACCTTTTCCTGCAGCAGTACCTAAATGGGTGCTACTACCTGCTTGTTGGCAATCTGGTGAACACTAAAACTTAGAACAGCGCGTTGCAGCATCACGGTTGGCACCAATTTATCACCGCAGGACAGCTATGACTTTGATATTCTACTTTGAAAGCCTGAATTACCCGTTTCTGAACCGCCTAGCAGGTCGTCTGGGATGACGTGGTTATGTTTCGTGTGCCGTGGAATGCGAATACTAGCCTTTCAAGCGGTTGTTTCCTAACCTTAGTGCTCTCGAATTAGACGAGAATCAACCTTGACGCTGCAAACCCCACCTTTGGAGGTGGGTGATTTTAGGAGTCTAACCTATGCACCGCCCTAAACGTAATACTGTAATTTAGATCGACTCTTCTTAGTATGTCTTTTGCTAGCCTATAACTCGTTTGTTTTCCGGCCTTGGGTTCTCTTATTGCAGGTCTCTCATTGTTTGACACCCGAAAGGAGCGATACCTCGCAGTAATCGTATATCCTGGAGTTCTTACGCCAATTCTTCTAGCTTACGATCCAATCCCTTTAATTCTTCAGCACCGTAAATTCTTTTTCCCCCGGTCCAGCTTTTGCTTTTTCTTGTTTGCTTACTGCTTCTTGTCTGACCCTTGCTCTTGTTCCCCCTGTGTGGAAGGTGCAAGACCAACTAGCTCCCTGTTTCCCGTCTCTGTGGTTTTGGATCCCTCAGAGTACCCCTGGCCAATTCGGAATGGGGAGACCCGTCCTAAGCCACAAAAAGAAGAATGATCATAAAAGCATTTACAGATTTACCGATTTTCTACTGTTCTTACTTTGGACTGATTCCTGGCAATTTCTCCACATGCCCATCTTAACCATTCATTCTGGGCATAAATCCTTAGTATCCAGCTCCCAACTTCCGACATTTTGTGTGTGGCCGCCCTTCGCACATTGGGTTCAGGGCCTCTGGCCACTTACTTCCTACATGTCTTACCAAGCGCAAATGAAAAGTCCGTATCATGGTTTCGTAAAAATGCAGCACGAGTGGATAGCCAAAAATGGCACTGAAATATCCTGTACACTCGGTCCACAAATGATCAAATCCCCCAAAACTGGCTCATTTTTCCGAAGCTTTAGACTCAACCAAAGACTAAAATACGCAGGCAAAAAATGAGGCTGAGATATTTCAACAAGCTGGTTCCAAAAGGAGACATTACCACTGAGTTGATCTTTACATGATAGTTTCAGCCGAGGTGAGTATCACCGCTGACTGCTACATTTAATCAACGGGAGAAGCTAGGATCAAGCCAAATTCCAACGCTTTACATGGTTAGTTCAGTTTATTAAAGCCCAGATTTCGCGAGCAGGTTTTGGCTGGCACCATTCTAATGTCCAGAATCCCCTAGGTGGTATGCAATCCGGTAAGACATTCACCACTTTTAGGTCAAAGTCACTGCAAAAGGCAATGGCAGACGGCATCTCTTGCAATGCGCTGTCCAGGCATTAGGTTAAGTTCGAGTTTTTGAAAATGGAAGAAATATAGGGCGTTAATAATAATAATAATAATAATAATAATAATAATAATAATAATAATAATAATAATAATAATAATAATAATAATAATGAAAATAAAATTAATAATGGGTTTATCTCCCGACATTCGAGGGGCGTGTACAAGGCAAGATCAAATATGCACTAAGATGGCTCAGTGGAAATTGCAAAACAAAAATTTAGTCATGAAGATGGTGTGGATCAATCGCTTAAACTGAAAGCAGAAAGGTGGTCGGCACATCACGGTGGCCGGGCGTCATACGGCACGGCATCCTCTGCGAAGTTGGGCAGTGCGCTACCGCACAGGGAGTCACCATACAACTGAAACGCCACTTGTTACCACCCCCTTGCTGCATCAACCTTACAGTAAGCCATTTCACACGGCCTTTCTAGGGAACCACAATTTCGCCCTCTGACCGTAGTTCTAACTCTTCGCACTTTGCCTGCTTTATCTTGGATTGGTTCCTAAAACCAGATAAGTAAAAAAGCTTTTCCCTTTAGATAATAATATCCTCAGTAAACATGGTGAGGGTTCTGGACGGAGACTAGAGCCACCCTCAGGGTGCGAGGCGATTTATCAGTGTGAATTCTGCCAAGGAGAGGCGTATATCCCACCCACTGAGAATTCGTGATGTGCCCTTTTCCAGAAGCGGACCACTCTAAACTCATGCCCAGTTACAAGAGACCCAGGTCCAAATATTTTTGAGCGATGAACGAGACTAAATGAAGGATGAATAGCTTCATGAACTATTATAACCCAACAGTTTAGGAGTTTGCTACCATTCGCAACGGGAACTGCAACCGCCTTTTATCATTGGGGTAAGCAAGGGCTGTTGTCGTTGCATTAAGTGGACCCATGGCTGTTTTTGTCTTTCCGGATGTGGCCTTTGAAGAAGCCTTAAATGAGGCAGTCCTCGCCCGTCGAATACGCATTCCGCCACAACCGGAAGAGCGGAGGCAGCTATCGCGACATAAGAATTCCCTTTGCTCCTCAGCCAAAGTGGAATAAGGAGTTTATTAATCCTTTCACAGTACCGAAGATGGCTGTCAGAGCCAAAGCCATTTTTGAATAGTCGCCAGTATGAAATAGACTTCTCCAAAGGGTAAGCATTTCATCTCCATCGTCCGGGGCATTAAAGAATGTTCGAAAACTGGTTGCTGCATTTTTCAACGAATTTGGGCATTAATGTTTATTTATAGTAATGCTACTCCATTTTTGACCTGGAACCAAGAGTTAGTCCTCCGTGCAGTTTGCTGCGACTTTGATGTGGAACCAATGACGTTGTTAACTTTGAGAAAGTTACCAGTCCTACCGGCGTTGCCAATTTTGACAATGTTACCAATCCCAGTAACGGCGATTTGAAAAGCCGTTCAAATGGGAATGGAGTTGGATATTGCCATTTTGTCTCCTCTTCCTTCAAACTACAAAATCTTGAAACCAACGAGTCCACATGAATATTATGTTTCAGTAGATTGCATTTCTTGTCCAGTTCAATGTGCCCGTTGACGGAATTTGTCAGCTAGAGCCAGGATCCCAAAAATATTTAAATGTCTAGTATTTGTCCGGTCTAGATGGCAAACAGATTTCAAATCTAATGCACGTTCTTTCTGATATTCGTGAGCCGATATCAGTGAACAGAATCAAGCATTTTTTTGACTAATTTGTGTTCGTGCAATTGCGCAGCTTTTCTATTTCAGAGTGATCAGCATAGGATTTGTCGTAATCATAACATCTGCCCCTGTGAATAACATTTCTCCAGTTTTTTGAATTTTTCTTCAGGGTTCAAAATAAGCCTGTTTGTGTTCTTGGGGGTTTTGTGGGAAACTGTGATAGCCTAAGTTTCCAGTAATTCTGCCGTTATTTCAGATAAATATTTGATACCGGATTTCGCTCCACTGTTCGTCTTTGTATTCTCCCGGTTATGATTCTCCACACACAGAATTCAGGCTTGCCGGTTCCTTTAAGCACCTTGAAAAGTTAAGCTCATACAAATGTATGCAATGTTTCTACTCTCTGAAATGATGTTCGAACAAAATATATCCTGCAAACCAAAACAAAGTGAATCATTTATGAAGACGGGATAGTGGTTAGGTGCATCGTACATGGAACCGCTAGTTTGAAGGTCACGTGCTAATCTCAGACCTTAGTTTGGAGATGAGACTTGGTAAAACGATGGTCGTCGGCTGTAGAGATCTATGAAAAGTGGAAAGCCAAAACCCGCAAAAGATGCATAGGGCTCCGTTGTGTCGGAGTTTCAACCCCCGGGGATGGAATGTAAGATTTCACTGTGAACTTGATCAAAGAGAAAACGACTGCACACAGAGATAATTATCCATGCGGCCGACGCAATTTGGATAAGTTTAAGAAATTCCATTTGCAGTTCCAGTTAGATTACGGTGTTATACGGCGAGATACCTGATCGTCAAGGTTCTTGCACGGAGAGCTCCTTGGATCTGACGATGCTTCGAAAACATGAGGGTGGCAAACTGTCATAACTTCCTACAGGGGAGTAGACAATTACTGAGATGCTTTCCTCTCGACCATCTCTTAGCAACCCCAACATTCACACACAGTCCGCCCCAAACACAACTAGCTGTGCATCGTCTAGTCTCCCTTTGAATTAGCGCACCGACCACACCTTGACCACTTCCTCCGGTAGCTTGTTCCAGTCATTTACCAACCGCATGGCGAAAGACTTGCTCCTCAGCCGGTGGTTTAGAGCTTTCGCATAATTGTTTTTCGGTTTGCTCTAGGTGTATTGCTCCTCCCTACCTGGAATAGAGCTCGGCCAGACCATTAATGACCCTGAAGGCCTGCAAAAAGTCATCTCTTTCTCTACTTCTTCCCAGGGAGTACAAGCCAAGCACCCTCGACCTCCGCTCATATCCATTATGCCTCAGATGCACAAACCACCGTGCGAAATCACGCAGAGCCTGCACCAGCAATTGGCTATCTTTTACCAAATATATTCTCTCGTCCTGGACACAGCATACCAAGTGCGGCCTGAAAAATGCTTAGTGCAATGCCAAAAGAGCGTTATACCTCCTAGAACCTACGGGCATCTTAGGTTGGTGCAATTCACACTGTGCTTTCTTGGATGCCGTCTGACATTGCAGACTAGGTTTGAAGTATGCAACCATGACTATCCCGAGGTCTCTTGCTTGCTGGGTTTATTACATCGCCACCTGATGCCCGAGTGGACCTGTGCGGCGAGTGGAAATCGCTTCTCCGCCCAGCGGCCGATGAAATTTGTCAAAATTAAACGGAAGATCCCGGCTCACCGACCACTGGCAAACTTAATCCAGGTCCTTCTGGATAAACTCACTGTCTGTTGCCCCTAGTAGATTCCTGTCGCCCTGATGCCATACATTTGTCCAAAGAAAGACAACGGCACCCAAGGCATCCATCTGGACATATTGAAGTCCCGTCGTTTGCCAACCACCAATAGTTTCTTTCCTTTTGGGCCTGGGACTTTTCCTTTTTGTCTTCTACAGTCGTCAATCGTATGCCGCCTCGACGAGACGTGATATGCAATCTTTCTCGTCGCAAAACATGCCCGGTGCTCATTTACATGTTTACCTCGAATGTTTTGGGGCAAAACTTCAGTACTTGGAACCGTAGGGTTCACCTAGACTCCGGAAAACACCGGGCAACTTCCGGAATACCGACTAACTCGTTTCCACGAGTACCATACAGAAAATTCTGTTCAGCGCCATATCCACTTCTAACTATCCAACTGAAGTCCATTGGTACCCTGGTCCGCCTAAGGAAAGCGTGGCGGGTAGGTAGGTCTAAAATGCCTTTGACTTAATAGCCGCTCTTTATTAGTTTCTGATATAGACAGCTCCCGCTGCACACTATGGCAATAGTCCCCAAAGTGCGTAAATACATTCTTGAAATAGGCCGCGGTTACCGGCCAACACACGGAGATAAAAATTCCACACCTCGCATATATTCTTGATGTATATATTTTATTCATATTTCGGCTCAGACAGTCAGCGCCCCGACTCGTTTCAAGTCGTTGCTTCTTTCTCCAATCTGATGAACACTAAAACTTGGAACAGCGCGTTGAAGCATCACGGTTGGCACCAATTTAGCACCACAGGACAGCTGAGACTTTGATATTCTACTTTGAAAGTCCTAATTACCCGCTTCTGAACCGCCTAGCAAATCGTCTGGGATGACGCGGTTATGTTTCGTGTGCCGTGAAATGCGGATATTGACCTTTCAAACAGCCTTATTCCAGATAGAGAAGAGCAATACAACTAGAGAGAACGAGAAAATGATCGTGCGAGAACATATAACAAAAAACATGCAACGAACCTTACTTGTTTTTTCGTCAGCTCACCACTTCAACGCTGCTATGATTGACGATGGTCCTGCAGTTATTTAGCGAGATTTTCAAATTTCCCATACACTCCAACTTGATTTTTTTATTAGTGTCACCTACCGAAGTGGTCCTGTCGCGAATCCCAGCCATCGTGAATAGTCTCGGGTTTGACCTTTTATGCACTTTTAGTTATATTTCCATCAGAGCTCAACCACATGCAATTACGCCAAGCTTCCACTCCTCGCTCATTCTTTTTTCGTACCTGTACTGCTGCTTTAGCCCGGTGTGCACACCATACCCGTCAAACTTTTGATCCCACTACAGCGCATGCTGCTAACAAACCGAGGAATATACATAATAATGCTAGCATTTGTAATAATACAATTATCCCCATTGTTACACCCCAGTCTGCTCCATCAGTCAGCCGCGGGAGATGATCTTTCGGCTATAGTCACATTTCAAAACAGTCTCAGGGGTTTTCTGCTCTGTCAGAGTCTTCAAGCAAAGTTTCCTTGAGCCAAATATTGCCTAGAAATCGGGATGGCAAAATGTCCCTCCAGAAACGGAGAAAAAATCAAGGATGAATTACATGTAACTTTAACCATCAATACTGGGGTATCCAGAACAGTTCCTTTGTCATGAGCAACTCCGGACCATTAACCTCCATGAGGTGAGAATTACGTGTCGCTAAACACTCTCCTCCCAAGGCACTCATAAACAAGGATCCTCCAATCTGCGCGCGTTCCACGTTGTTTAGAGAGATTAGCAGCGGGTTACAGCTATCAGGAGACGATTCGCCTCAAAACTTGGTTCGTACACTCTCCCATACGGCGGCCCTCCCGCAAATTCTTCGACGGCTTCGTTCATTAGTAGAGACCTCGACAATTTTGTTGGTGTCCATCAATTCCTTGTCCTTCTGTGCTTCCTTTGCAGAAAACCCAAGTTTTTTCAGTTTTAGCCAACCTCTTTTTCTGTTTTGATCATCTGAACTATGCTCTGCAGAAGATAGAAAACCGAAGATCTTATTGGATCATACAAAATTTACTCTTAAAACTTCACTGCAGCTACTAAACGGCTGCAAAAGTCTGTTTCAGTGATACTTAGGCCTGCCACATTTTAGGATGAAGATTAGCTATTAACCGAGTAGTTGTAGACCTATTAGTCTGATCAGCATTCTGAGTGACTTCTTCGATTGCAACGTTAGGGGCCTCATAATGGATAACTTAATTCATATCAACCCTTAATTCGTTGGCCAAAGCGGCAGTCCACGAGCAACCATCGTACTCTGTCCCTTGAGTAGACTGGTTAAAGTATTCCGCGGCTAGTTGGATTCAAGAGTCTTTTTCATGGACTCCGCAAAAGCCTCTGGTAGGGATCCTCAATTATTTCTTCTGCAAAACTTGGAATCCCGGGTGGTGAATGGTCAGAGCCTAACACTGCGTTGCGTTCTCATTACAACAGCACTTCAATGAAAACGCGTACCCTTGATATCGTGAACCATGGTGCATCCGTATTGCCCCGCCAGGGATTTGTTCTTAAACACCTCTTAATCGTAATATAAGCTAACGACTCTCCTAGTAACGTCCCACTGAACATCCTTATGCCCGCCGACGTAGTTGCAATCCGGAGATAAAGGGACACAGAATTACGGTCAAAAAGCCCGTCGATTGAAGCCTGTCCTTCGACGATGGCAGATGTGAAGCATGTCACTGGCGGGCTTCCAGGCCCATTCATTCAAATCAGGCGGTGATGCTGCAACCGAAGTTGCTAAGTAGCGCAGACATTTTAGACCTCTGGACTAAGGACTCTATTCTTTTCACACTACCATCAGCTGCTCGGCAGGTCCATTGCGCGCTCAGCTCGGAGCGATTCATCCAGAACGAAGATTGCGCTAAGTTTAAAATGGCTTGTATCCAAACCCTGCTGGAATACGGTGGCTGAATTGTCCACGCCGGTTTGATGAACGATCGTAATTTTCTAGAAGGCGTGAGATTAGAAGCCAACTAACCGGCTATTTTATAGCAGAAACTTCACAGTCATTAAAAATAGGGAGCTTGAGCCTCTAGCTGCCGGAAAAAAGACGAATCAGGAGGTGCATTGCATTTTCTGTTTGATCTGTTCTCATCGGGGCTTATGGACCTATTCTTCATTTGCTACGGCTTTTCCGAGCATTGTAAAGGGCTACCTAAATTGTCACCCCGTACTGATGTGTGCAAAAACTGTTCCGTCAACTGCCCTAAAAATTAGTCACTGTTCACTTGCAATGCGATTCATTCAGTCTTTTAACTTCTTGGATACCTTTAATGTTTCCAGTTTGCACATTAATAACCTGTATTTTGCCGAGCAAAGGGCCTCACTGCGACTAGGGTGGCACACTTCAGGTGATTCCCCACCCAGATTAGTGGTTGCCTTATCCAAGCACTGCTCGTATTCGGAATGCACGATATAGCCCTCTGCTATCTGGGTTGGGGCTCGTGTGACAATCCTTGCTTCTTGAAAAAGGCCATGTGTGCTTTCGAAAAAACGCTCCCAAAAGCTTACCAATTACACACTTTGCTGATCATTTGGTACCAACTAACTTGCCTTCACTCTCCGTCTTTTTGTTCTGCTACTACCGTAGCTAACGTCTAGTCCCTGCTACACTCTCTCATTTGACAGTGGTCTGAAACGGACTACATAGATTCAGTAACAATATTATCCATCGCATACCACCGTGACCGGATGATGTCTCCGCAAACGGGCCCGCCAATGGCTTGAGAGCCTCCTCCAGTGTCATTATCATCTGAAAAGCCATAGTCCTGTGGTGTAGTCATTCAAAGGAAACGTGCATGGCCCTACCGTTGGTGCAGCTTTTGCGCTAATCGCGAAAGTTCTTCATGTTTCAGTCAATCGCGGGCCATCAGAGTCATCAGAAGATGGATGCTTACGCACTTGCACAACGGCGGTTTGCTCACTGTTCTCTCTCCTAGTAACAGAACATAAATAATCCTGTGTTGCGCTTGCCTTAACTTCGGGATGTTTCTGAATCAGATCCTCTCTGAAAATAATGTTGCGCCCCACCAGAACCGGCACGACCACTTCCATGCACGAAGAAACAATAAGGGGTTCCCTGTGTTTTCCGAAACGTGATCAGTTTTTTTTCAGGCATTGCCAACAAATTTCTGTCTGGCGGAACGTTCTACTAGAACACGCTTGCTACTACTACCACCGAAGAAGAGCAAAAGATAGTTAATTTCTTCAGTGACCAAAATTTTCAATTCAGCCCATGTTAGACTTGGAAGGACTTCCGAGGTAACATCTCGGCCCTAGTCGCATGAACCTCGAAAGGTCAGCTACGATTTCGGGGAGAATTATCGTCTTGTTAGCTAAAACAGAATGTTCCGTGACATACCGTTGTACATGGGAGAAATCGCAAGCAATTCACGCTCCATAACACTCGACAGATGAAAGAAAATTGACCAGGCAACTCTTGCATTAGCTATAAAATAAAAGGTGAGCAACAGAGGGATCATTTAGAAAGAGACATAACCCCACTATGCCGAACGGGAAGACTGTCATCTCCAACGGGTATCACGAAAACAACGTTGGTCTGATCCGAATCTTCAAACTGCGTTTCATCATCAAGATGATTTCGCACGGCTGAGTCATGGTCATCTGAAATTCGATGCTTGCTTGCCAAAATTCAGAAAAATTGGGACGAATAACGGATATAGTTGGGATACTCATGGATGAAGGTAACTAACCTCGGTTCTCCTTATGATATTATCCCATGTTAATACAGAACATAAGGCAGAGACCATTTTGTGAACAGGCTATCATCCACTCCTCACCGTACTCATATTCTGATCGTTTAATTGTTTAAATCTGCCAACATATTATAGAACAAGCCTCAGATGATCGGTGCATTGGCTTCGTGCCCTTCCTGTGAAACAAAAAATAGAGGACAAACCAAGGGGTTACCAATATGTACAACTATCCAAACAGCTGAAGGGTCGGATTTTTCGAAGAAAATTTCCGTTTCAAGCATCAGGAAATAAGCTGTCGAACTTCAGTTAGGGTATCTTTGAATGATAGTGGAATGTAATCAGATCTGTGTGTCGAAGTTGGTTATCAAGATGGGAACCGTGGTAAAACCATGCGGTTTTTATCAGAACTTCAGAGCTGAAGTTTTGTTGAAAAAAGGATTTGTTTCTCCAGATTGCTTGTTTAACCAAACGTTGACCGCCTAGCGCTGTCGCCATTTGCGCGTTGCTCAAACACGCTTCACTTGAACGCTCCTGTTAAATATAATTATCCTCCTACCGCTCCCGACTGTCTTCTCTTTGTACCGGTCGATTGTCTGAGTTGTCAGTATTGCAGTTGTACAGAGCCGAGTAAGTGTTATGCGCAAATGATCACGACGGCTGTGGGCAAGCAAACGTAATACGAGATCCGCACTAAGACAACCGGTCTTACTGGCTCCGACAGATTGGGTTTCTGTGCGGATCAGCTTTTTGCACTTCGCTCCCTCAGCAGTAACGAAATTTGTGAACCTAAGATGACGTAAGTGTATCGAATTCGGTTCACCGTGCGCCAATCTCATAAAACCTTGCGAAAATGTTAGATTTTTTGTCAAACTGCAAATCTCTATGCTGCTTACATATTAGCCGAATGCCGTTTTCTTATTACCAACCAAAGTTTGCTTGGTAGCACTTCAGATTTCAAGCCGTTCAGATTGACTTACACATTCTATGGAGGGGCAGTTCACGTTTACTTGTTCACATTCAGTCGAATGAGCCACAGAATATCCATGCATGCAGCATAATATGCAATCTTGGTGCCTTGGGCTTTACATCGTCGCCCAATTTGTCATCTACCGTACTTCGAAGTATGTAAAAAGAACTCAGAGCCGCCATCCGATGGGCTTTCACAGATGTGAAACCTGATCCATATTAAATGGGCACAACGGAGCATCCGCAATACGACACCAGTATGCTAATTACAATGTGCGCAGATTATTTGCGGTTTGATCTGCAATGTGCTAGCAGATTTAAGCAATTAAACGATCAGAATATGAGTACGGTGAGGAGTGGATGATAGCCTGTTCACAAAATGGTCTCTGCCTTATGTTCTGTATTAACATGGGATAATATCATAAGGAGAACCGAGGTTAGTTACCTTCATCCATGAGTATCCCAACTATATCCGTTATTCGTCCCAATTTTTCTGAATTTTGGCAAGCAAGCATCGAATTTCAGATGACCATGACTCAGCCGTGCGAAATCATCTTGATGATGAAACGCAGTTTGAAGATTCGGATCAGACCAACGTTGTTTTCGTGATACCCGTTGGAGATGACAGTCTTCCCGTTCGGCATAGTGGGGTTATGTCTCTTTCTAAATGATCCCTCTGTTGCTCACCTTTTATTTTATAGCTAATGCAGGAGCGTACCTGATAACCTTTTCCAAGTTTCTGCTAACCGATAAAGGTTACACTTTGAGATAGGTTTATACTGGTCGCTGTAAAATATATATCTCTGTAACGAGTTACCTTCTAACGGTGTTACCATTGATGCCTTCTACTCGCACACGACTCGATGAAAAGAATGGAGTGTTCTTCTTTTTCTTTTGAAATGACTATTTTGTTTTAGTAGTTGATTTTCTTAATCCCGTCTTTGCACTATGCTGTTTGGTTTTGACACAATAGCTTCAAAGCAGTGCAAACAATAGTTCGGAGATGTTTTATCGAGGGTATTTGGCTCAGCATAAAACAGTTTCAAGGCAACTTTTCCACTAAGATTCCATTTAACTAGAAAATCTTTTTGTCTCCAGATAAACCCAGGAAGCTTGAATTTTGTTCAACGACCGACGAATGTCAAGACTAATTCCCTATGAGACTGAACACGGTTTTGAGATTTGATCGAATTCAGAAAAGGTTTCGGGCATCACCTTGTCCCTTAGTTTGTTTCGATGTACTGTTTAGTATTTGCAGTTTCGATCATAGACAGGAATTAAGAGGAACGTCAGGCACAACATAAAAGACATTTGCACGTGATATTTCAAGTTCAGTCCGTACTTGAGTTACAGTTTGAAGTACTACTCTCCTCCGAGTAATTCCGGTCATTCATCTCAGCCCGGATGTATTTATGCTTACTAGTGCAATCACACGATCGTACCGCGCAGTCTGTCATTTTCGCCAACGTTTTTGTTGTGTCGCGTGCTTCCATTCTTGTGCACGCGCTGCATGTCAACCCTTCAAAATGATTAACGATTTTTCTCAATATTGATCGATAAACGAGCCAGATTCCACAAGACAGACGAAACTCGCATAGGCTATATGAGGAAGAATGTGTGTATGTGTGCATGTTCCCCAAATACACCCATCGTAGTTCCTAAGAGCTCAAAATAAGACAGTAAACAAAAACCCGAGACTCGAGTGCGAATATCTATGGGCTCGAATTAGTACAGTCGCATACATCTCAAGTTTATGTTGGCACCGCAATGCAACTAGCCATATGAGTCTGGTAAGGTATGAAGCCAGGGCTGATATGCATTTTATAGGCATCAGTTATGTGCGAGTGGATAAAATGAAACTGTTAAGTTGTTACCATTCGCGATCACCCAGGAAGGCAATGAGGTAAGCAGATAAAAACTTCATACAAAAGCAGACCATAGACTAGAACCAACACAGTTAATATATGCAATCTAGGGTTGCATTACATATCCATCAATCATCCCAACTCTTCATGGGTAAGATCATCACCGTTTTCCTTGAAAACAGTAAAACTTTTTCAAAAAATAACAGAAATTGTCTGTAATGACTGGTACTGACGAGCTTCGCACAATGTCTACGAGGCACTCTTTACGGACCATTAACAAATGTTCACACTAGGTATTGCTTTATTTGCTTACTGCATTCTGGAGTGGTCTCATACACCTCGCGTAAACTCACAATAATAACGAACACTCCCAAATACAAACACTTGAATTCCGAGTTGGAACACATTTAAAAAATATATATTTGCCCTCAGTTTAGTTGGACTATTCACATCAACCAGTACTTTTTGACCCATGGATGAAGCCAGTCGCGCGAGAGACTACTACTTGTTAGTCGAATTTGCGTGAGGTTCCCTGATGTCAAAAAATTTAGTTGGCATCAGGCACCCGCTGCTTTACTGGCATTGATCAGGCTGTGAATATACATTATCCTGGAATTACGGCAAAACTATTCGGAATTCCTTCCCCGCTAGCATCTTGAGATCTCGTTCAAATGAGTCCGAAACGGTCCATTACACGTGAATAAATCTGCACACCCGCAGCCAGTACAGGGGGCGCTAAAACGCCCCCAAAAACGTTTCGCTAGAGATCGTTTTCAAAGTGGCAATGTATCATACCGTTTATTCGGCAGATTTAACGGTAAAGTCATAAATTGAACATTTTGTTTTTCTCCGGAGGCAGAAACGCAAAGTATATTATTGCTTTCATATCTTGAGCAGTGCATTTGATAATTTTAGGAAATGCAGATAAAGGATTACGTCAACAGGCCACAGCTGGTAATTTCCTTTTACGGAAATTCCTAAAGTTTATAGAATATACGGAGAGATAGTCCTTGAGACCTCCAATGTTCTGGCGAGTCTTACTACGCAGTTTTAATGAGGTCGGGCGAATTCGAAAAACGACCCAAAAAGGTTCAGTTCTTGTTTCAAAGGGGTTCATCTGGGGTCGTTTTGGTAACTGTTTCGGGGTATTCTGGTGTCGTTTGTGCTGACTGGGCCTGTGGTTTCAACTGTACCGACTGTCTGTACATCGCCCTACCATCTTCGAACAGACCTGCATTTTTTAGGTTTTGCTAACATGAAACACGTTTTTTGCTCATTTCGATTATTTTTGGCTTAAATCCAAATTAACATGGAAATTGTCGTACTTAAGTATAAAGCCTACCGACATCCATTGTCTTCCCAGTTGACAACCTATAATTGACTGTGGATCCCTATGTGAAATGTCTAATAGATATTTCATAAATATGTGACCCCAAAAAACGACTAATTTCAAGTCCATCGTTCACTTCAGGGCTGCAAAAACTATGGCACGTAACAAAGTGTCGGTATCTTCATCACAGAAATTTACACTGTCCCTCGCTTATCGGCGCATAAGAAGAATTCAGTGGATTACATGGGGTGAAGTTGGACTCATTCTACCACTTAATATTTTGTTCAAACACCAAACGAATTTGGCGCACCAAATGCTTCGAAGTCTCTATTATCACAATCGTATAAAAGCACGACGAGCTATGGCCTACTGATCCAGGTTTTATATGCTTGTTGGACTTGGTTCCTTGGTCATTGAGATTTTCCATTACGAGGTTGTCTAATGAGAGCCTGTTAGAAATCTGACACAATTTTAACTGGTGGGTCTCTATGGGCAACCGGGCTTTATATTCTCTGCTGAAGAGCAAAATAAAATCCAAACTGTGATAATATCACATCCTGTCCTTTGTCGTGGCTGAACCTATGGAAACTGTGAACCGACAAAAGAGAGGTCCTTATGACCAACCGCCTGATTTGCAAATACCCTTGAATGGACTGCAGACTTTTACTGTGCTAAGGGTTTTGCTAGTGAAAAAGTAGAAATGGTCATCATTTTTAGAGGTAGAAATTCAACCTGATTCGTTCCACTGGCCCATCCAAATATTTCTAAGGCTTCATTGTAAATTTTCAAACGTTTACGAGGATGTGGAGTGAATTTATCCCAAAGCGTAACATCCCGAATTTACGGACCCTCCGCAATCGGCTATTCTTTTTTTCTTGGATGGTGATGAACATTCTAATGCAACAGACTTGACTGGAACACTCTTCTGTCAGCCCGGAAGCTTCCAAAAGTTTTGGGGGGCTGACTGCTCCTGTTGGGAAGCTTCATCGGATCACCAAATGACTACCACAAAGCTCAGGACCCGCATATTTTGTAAGCAAGTAACAACACCGTTCCCCTGGTTGGACCATTCCAAATACACAAGATAATACCATTATCAAGTAAATACCTAATTGGGCCTGAACACCAGAGGACAGGAGAACCGAGAATTCGGTCACTAAATTGTCCGAACAATATTGTAGCCCATGTACACCCCGGAATCAATGAAATCGTCCATGCCATGGATTTGTTGTGGGACGGAATAGGAGAAATAGTTAAGTTCGTGACTCGTATTTTTCTTAGAGTGCTTTTTGCGATCTGATAGCTGGCTGGAGACCTGAAGAGGACTGACCTGGAGCAGATGGTGAAATCAGATCACTTGGGGCTCCTAAATAATATATATAATTTCAACTAGTTATATTCTTATGCTATTCAAATATATATACATATATAATATACAGTGAACCATTACCAGAGATCTAGGAAAGTCTCATGATTTTGCATTAACTAGTAAGTCTCGATAGGTAGGGTGGAATTGCTTTGGTATCGCCACAGTGAGTTCATGTATAGTGTAAACTCCAATTAACGGTACTTTGGAAAACACACAGAAGATCAAGGATACCAAAGCAATCCAGCTGTTCGCTGCTGTTTATAGTAAATCCCGTCAGCAGTGACATCTAAACAGGATTTGGGAAACCTGGTCAAACGGTAACCACCAAGAAGATCATTTTTAACGACTTTTCTAATCAACATGAGTTTGACCTCAAAAATAATTACAAAGAAGTGTGTTCATACCACGAATTTCACTTCATAACGCTCAACACCAACGCACGACGCACTACAATATTCCGTGACGAGAACTGGGAAACTAGCGATCGATCTAGTGTAGTAAATAAGTTTCGGCGCATAGTCACTGAGAAAAATGAACGCCCAAAATATCGGGCTGGCTGCATGCACAATGCTCTTCAATTGAAGTAGCGAATATCTTCGCGTAAAACTCCCATTTATCGGAAATGAGAAGAAACGACTGCATTTGCTAAGGATCCATATGACCTTTCCCATTTATCAGGTAATTCTCCATGTTCTAAAGCATTTGTGGCGTGATTTGTGAGTCTTAGGGGGAGCAAACTAAGGACATTAAGGGTCGCAAATCGATCACTATTATACGATCATACAGACAAATCTAGCGGATGGCAGCTCTATCCAAAATAACAGAGAGTGTGTTCTTTTGATTCGCGAGCTGTTATCCCAAACCAAAAACCTATCCGATTTATACCTCGAAAGTCACGTGACGTGACGCGAAAAAGCGACCAAAACTACTACGCAAACCACCGTCGCCGGACCCTAACTTCGAACAAGGGAATAAAGTAAATATGGGAAAACGATTTCATTCAACCAAAATACACAGTCACGTTCCCGAACCCGTTCAATACTCGGCATCTTCTTCTTCCTCCGCATCACCGGTGGTATCCTGTTCCACTTCCTCGTAATCCTTCTCCAATGAAGCCAAATCTTCACGTGCCTCCAAAAATTCGCCTTCTTCCATACCCTCACCAACATACCAGTGTACAAATGCTCGCTTCGCATACATCAAATCGAATTTGTAATTCAAGCGTTGCCAAGCTTCCCGGATAGCAGTTGTACTGCTCAGCATGCACAATGCCCGCTTCACCTTGGCTAAATCTCCACCCGGGACAACCGATGGGGGTTGACTGTTGATGCCCACTTTGAAACCGGTTGGACACCATTCGACAAAGTGGACGGCTCCTTTCGTTTTGATGTACGATATCACATCGGTCACGTCTTTCGAGACCACATCACCACGGTACAACAGACAGCAGGCCATATACATCCCGTGACGTGGATCACATTTGACCATTTGACTGTTCGGTTCGAAGCAGGTGTGTGTGATTTCCGACACACTCAGCTGTTCGTGGTACGCCTTATCAGAGCTGATAATTGGCGCGTAGGTTGCAAGTGGGAAGTGTATACGCGGATACGGAACCAAATTGGTCTGGAATTCATTCAAATCCACATTCAGTGACCCCTCAAACCTCAATGAAGCCGTAATTGAGCTAACCACTTGAGCGATTATACGGTTCAGGTTGGTGTAGGTGGGACGACCAATGCCCAGATTGCGCCTACATAATTTGAAGAGTTTGATCTATGAGAAATTGAAGGCAAAAGACTTACTTGCAAATGTCATAAATGGCCTCGTTGTCAACCATGAATGCACAATCAGAATGTTCCAAAGTCGTGTGTGTTGTAAGAATAGAGTTGTACGGTTCAACAACTGCAGTGGACACTTGTGGAGCCGGATAGACAGCAAACTCCAATTTGGATTTCTTCCCATATTCGACACTCAATTTTTCCATCAATAATGATGTGAAACCGGACCCAGTTCCTCCACCAAATGAGTGAAATATCAAAAACCCTTGCAATCCACTGCATTGATCGGTCATCTTCCGAACGCGATCAAGCACCGCATCTATGAATTCTCGACCGATCGTGTAATGTCCACGTGCGTAATTGTTGGCGGCATCCTCTTTCCCACTGATCAGTTGTTCGGGATGATAAAGTTGACGATAGGTCCCTGTACGGACTTCATCCACAACAGTTGGTTCTAAATCGATGAACACGGCACGTGGAACGTGTTTTCCTGAACCCGTTTCACTGAAGAACGTATTGAAAGAACCGTCGGCAATACCCAGTGTTTTGTCGTCGGGCATTTGTCCATCGGGTAGAATACCATGTTCTAGGCAATAAAGTTCCCAACAAGAATTGCCCATTTGCACTCCAGCTTGTCCGACATGCACGCTGATGCATTCGCGCTAAATTGTGTAAAAGATAAATATGTTCAATTGTGTTGAAACATTCAACTCACCATTTTGTCTGGCTCTGTTCAACGGAACGAAGCCTAATGAGTGTAAACCTGTACTTAATCGGCGCACATGTTTCTGTCGCTTTTAAAGCATATTCTTGAACCACACTCCGCACCTTGTTCGTCGCCCTACCATAAATAAAGTCACCAATCATTCCTTTCAGTCACTTATGCAGACCAGTGATTGAGTGAACACACCGAAACACAAACGAGTTAATCTAGAGCACAGTACTATCATTTCACTTGCGTGCTGTAGTAGGTGAATGCACACCTATTTAGTCAGCTGCGTACTTTGCTTCATGCATCGAACTTACGGATTCCACATGATTTTCCTCGTCGTAATGCCATAAAAATCAATGAGAGCCTGATAAATCAGTTGTATGTGTACAAATACCCTGGAGAGTATTTATGCCATGCGCACGTGTGTATGTCGTTCATGCAATGGTTGCATCTCTGAGTTCACATTGCAGTCTACGCAATGCAGGCTGTCTGAGGAGACAATTTGTTGTTGTCCATTCATTCATACGTCTATAATGAATCAGAGTATCATGTGTCGAATGCGCTATGCCAGAATAGCCGGTCAACAAGTAGTCGGGACACACTTTCATCGTGAATGGGTTTCGGCGACTGCGTGTGAAGAACACGCGGTCGCCGGTAAAAACACGTTTATCCAAACAAACCAGTAATTTGAATGGAAGCAATAGAGGAATTTTTTCTCATTCTCTTCAGTTTGTCTGACGTGCAGTGTGCTGCCGCGCGCAAAACTTCTCAAGCTCCGTCATTTCTCGCGACGTGAAACAGGAAAGCTGCGTGGACAGTCCACGCTTAAAGATTCGCCCCGTACCAACTAAGCTCAATAAGGCCAAAAACTCTATGCATTGCCTTGATAAAGATTTCTCTGAAATAGTCAACTTTTTGTGATACTAATCATTTATTTTTTTCATTTTTTTCAGAAAGTGGTTGATGAGACTAATAGAAAGATATGAGAAATTGACCCCTGCTGCAGGTGGTACCAAAAATTCTAGATGATTAAAAAGGATCCATAATGCACGGTGGAACCTGCATATTAAAATAGATCACGACTACGTTCGCTGAAACAAAACGAATATTGTCTCACAGCTAGTAAACTTCATTGATTTATAGTGAACTTCTGATGTGTATTCCAAATCGTCACAGACCAGACAGGCCGTCGGAAGCAATTCTCTATCGCCCGGTAAATTGCTAAGCCACACTGTTTGGGCTCACATGTAGTTCTAGACCAGTTAAAGTTTCAGCTCATGAGTGTTGGCCTCACTGTCCCTTAAAGTAGAACTTAGCTGCTGTGGGGCGCGCTTCCTCTACTACGGGCTTGCGTCAATCATGTCATAACAAAACTCCGAATGTGGCCGAACACCAGCAATGAGCTCCGTGACTACCTAGATGCAAACGAAAAGGTATATCAAAACATGAAAACCTTATTGATTTTATTCTATTTATTACACAACAGATGTAGCTATCTCTGATAAACACTTTGCACCAGCCATTTTACTTGGTTAACTTTAGTTCACGAAGTCTTTCTTTCTTATGCGATGCACGATGAACCAATTCTCTAACCCACTGGATTATCGCAATTGGGATGCCCATTTATTCTGAAACAACCAATTATGGCGGCTGTTCTATCCAAGGACTTCGTTAAGGGATATGGAAGAGAACTGACGATTTCATAGATGATTCTTGGTATGCAACTCGCGGGCGCGTCTCCTACCACACCGTGAAGCCGAAGTTAGCACAGTCTTCTCTGTCGATAGAACAGAGAAAACTCGAGTCAGTAACCAGGTGTGAAACATTTACTGTGTATGTCATGATGCTGGGACAATAACGATACGACGATACATACTTAGAAAATGACCCAGTAGGGTTACACACGCACGTGAGTACATGCATAAACAAGCACATTCACAGAACGGAACGAATTTACTGGATGCGTCAACATAAAGTAGACAGTCCGAAAGTGGAGCAGAAAGAAAATTTGTAGTCTCTTACTCCAAGATAGAAATGCATAAACGCTGGTTTTGCATGCTTACAATATACAGACTGGAAAATGAAATCCACGGTTCATTCAGAGTTGCGTCATCATGTGGAAACTCAACGACGCGCAGTTGAATTTGAGTAGTTTAAATTTCGATCGTATCTCAAACACAATGATTTAAGTTTTCCCTTGGCCAGGAAAGTAAATCTGGCTGAAATGTGCTCACCACGGCTAGTCATGGGCTCCTGCTTGGAGGTTATCGGTAAGATCGGGGCACAGACAAAAGAGGTAAAGTTGTAAGCGGTTCTAACGGGCAACGGCAAGAATGGTTCGTGGTTTAGAGCCAGACGCATACTGTCCAGCTCCACAGCAAGTTTCTGTTTACCCTTCCAATTTGAGTGCCCACGTATATGTTAAACAGCAATCCCTCTCAAAGCTGGATTGGTTAACTAATTCTCCGAGCGCTAGCGACTGATCACAGTAGGAAGGCAATCAGGACCAAACCAAGCTAACTCAGATCTTGGCGCAGATAGATGTGTCTCACCTCGTACAACAATAAAACCCTACGTACAAAAGTAAAACGCAAACTAAAGAGCAATGAGTGTACAGATGTGTCGAAACCCAAAGATAGCTTGAAGGGCGTATGATTCCAAGGACCAGCTATGGTCATATTCAGTCTTGTCTATCCGTAACTTCTCACGAGAAGGTCGTCTTGGGAGGGAAGGCTGTGGGCTGCCCCTTAGTAGTGATGTGATGCATGGCCCTTTGATTAGCCTCCGGCATGGCAGGTAAGGGACAAGTGACTGGAGTATACACCGACAGCAGTGACCAGCAAACGTCAAAGAGAGGCAGAGGTGCACGCATTCTATTAGAACTAATAGCCGCTTCGTTACCTTTGATCCAAAGGATCGTCTCACCGTCATTCAAGGACACGGTTCTGAAATCAAACAGCAGACCGACGCGTGTCCAGAAATCAACGTCTAAAATGGGATGACAGTGGTCAGAAGTAATAAACCCGTAGGTGAAACAGCGTCAAAGACCGCGGGGAAGCGTGGGAAATATTCCCGAAACGTACGGAGTGTTGGACTATTCACCGCTTAGAGAGTAAAACCGGATAGTTGTATGTAATTTTTATTGCGACCAGGTGGAATTCCGCTTACCTCTGAGCCTGTGTCGACTAGAAACTGCACTTTGGTTGGTTCCTCGAAAACGAAACCAAGCGAGTTTCTTCATTGCCAGCTAAAGTCGCTGTCATTACTGGCTGGCTTCACCGTTTCCCCGCTGCACGTTAGTGAGTGAATTTGGGATGTGAAGCATTCTGGGGACAACAGGTTGGCTCCCTCTCCTGTTTGAATTAGTGGTGGTAATAATTTACCGGGTTGTCTGAGGATCGCTCGACTTCCAAGGAAGACCGGACCTTCATTTCATGAGCACGGCCTGTACAGTTTAATGACCGGCGGTGGCCAATCGGATAAGGTCGTGACGTTTGACGTAAAGGTCGCGGGTTCGAATCCTCTCACAGCCGGTCAACTTACCAACTTGGCAGCCCTCTGCTGGCCGCGGTCCCCTTCCTGAAAATTGATGTACATTGTTGTTTCATTAATAAAGGAAGTAAACGATAAAAAGATAAAAGAGAGATTAGTCTGCAGCTGAATGTTGTTCATCTGTTGTTGCACCACAGCCTTCGGTTGCTCTGCTACCGATTTCGTTGTTACTGCATTAGCTGCGATTTGATTCACTGGTTGCGCAAAAACATTCGTAAAAAACTACGGGCATAGGTTCAATCGCCTTCGTCAAAATAATGTGGCCTTGTATTGTGACTTTTATTGAAGCTCTCTCGAGCAGTTGTTATGACTGTGGGCTACATAGTATCTAGCTGTATTCGCATGTGTCTGCCAAGGAAGACCTCCGTTTATGGTGCGGTGTTTTGAATAATTTCGTTAGACATTGATCGACATGCTATTAAAACGTTGTCGTTCTGCTTGACATTCGATTGTCGGTGATAAACTGGACTGCGTCCTTGCTGAGTTTCCATGGGCTGACAGAAATTAGTAAATTCAGTGAATGTGAATTGCGCAACCGGCCTTTCGGAAGTGCCAGATTGTGCTAATAGCCGGTGCAGAAGAACCAGCTATTACAATAAAATAATGTTGACTTACTGGACTTGCGAAATCAACATGGGCTTGCTTCCGTGGTCCTGTTGGTATGGGCTACATGGTGAGCGGAACCTTGGTGGGCAGTGGGCAATTGGGCGCTCGCTGCAAGGCTTCACGTATCCTTTGAAGTGCATGTCGATACCGCTCCAGTAAACCTAGCTTCAAGCTATCCCCCTTATGCTCGTGATACCCGGATGACCATTACTTAGCTTTTGAATTGCAGTGGTTTCGGATCACCAAGCGCTGGGACAGTCTTAGAAAGTCACCCACTACAACAATGACGTCCCTTCGGCAGTAAAACAGCAGGTAGCAATGTTTGATGTTTCAAGACTAGCCAGATTTTAGGAAGTGAAGTATGCGTTGAAGCTCACGGTCGAATTTGGTTTTCCTCCTCTGTCATGCCGAAATTCGTTTGCAGGTTCCAAAAAGACTCACGGGAAACTTGTTTTATCCCAAATCTACCTCGACTGGTGATATAACCACATTCTCATCAGAGTTGCAGATAGCCTTTCGTTTTGTGAATCGGGACTGCCTCGGCTTGTCCAAGTCTTTGTGAACTTAGGGAACCGCTTAAAAAATCGTGTTCAAGTGGTATCGCTGTGGTATGAAAAGGGATGACGTTTTTCATGCCAAAGACAGTTAATGGTTGTTCATAATTAACACATCACGTGAAACTGGTACCGTGAAACTTCTAATGGTGTTTACTGACCGCAAACACTGGAGTCAAAGCTCCTCCTTTATCTGACTAGTGTTTTTAAAGCTTGTTACGATTTGTGTCCTTTATAAAGGTTTTCCCCTGCTAACAGACAGAAACATTTCCATGAATCACCTCGGTGGTTGATAAGTAATTCAGTTAGAATTTTATTGTGCAAAGTCTGTTTTTTTTTATTTTTCAATGCGGCTGGTCCAGTGCTTCAATCCAGTGCTTTTCGCGAGAAATTTGTTTATCACTTCCAACTAATTTACCTGTGCGAAAGTGATTATGTCGTGTCGAACTAATTTCTCTCTGTCTGTAACTGAGAAACAATAACTTATTTAGGCAATCGTATCTCACGTCTGTCAGTTTGGATTATCACGAATTTGCCAATTCAATAAAACCCTTTGTAAACTGTTTTGTATTCATAATAACTGAGCTATCGGAAACGTATAAGGTGGTGTAGGGTAACTGGCAGCAAATTCGTAACGAGTATGGTTCATCCAGTCAAAGTCCGGCAAACCGCATTTAAAGAGCAAATATTTCAATAAATTTACTCTGCTGGATGATGATTATATAATCCTGAAATCCTGCTATTGTTTGTGACAGTGCAAAAAGTCTACTGTATATCTGTCATTTTCTTACATAATTTGTATCTCTGGTCCTTCATCCTTAGGTAACTTATGATCATCCTTTGGCTTGACCTCCGAGCTGCGTTGGAAAAGCAGAAGAGGTGCTCAGGCACAATCGGTGCACATGCGGAGCCGGATTACCACCGCGGTCAAAAATTTCCGTAAAACAACAACGCAATTTATCGGGGGTTGGACGTTCAGATATCAACAGTGTTGATCCACAAGAAACAGTTGACTAGTAAGGTGTATTACGAATTCCCTATCTGGGCGCATTTTTGGAACCCGATGACTAATCTGCCGCGGAAAAAAATTGAATTCGAACGAAATTAAACGGGATTACTTAATCTATGATGAAGCGATTCTGGAGATAGTCTGTTTATTACTATCAGACAGCCTTTCGATTGACCATCAGATAAGTGAAAGAGTTCGCGACATCCGGAAACCGACCAACATATTGCCTATTTCTATAAAAAAACATGAAGTGTGTCATCCTGCTGGTTAGTAACTTTCAAAATGTTTCAGAACCTGTTTCTTCTCTGGAATGTCACGCTGTATACTGAAAAGCACAAACCCGACCCTTGCTTGCGGCACCTGCCACCACAGTTTAGCTACCTCATTAAATGGCTTTGGTTATATACGGTATATATGAAACTGGACGGACAAGTCATCTTTCACTCATGAACCATGTGCTGGTAATTTTTATCTTTTACCTCATAACCCTTATTAACGAAGTTAAAACGCACGTCACGTGTAAAAAGAGAATCGTGACCGAGTATGAGCTGGTCAGTAGTAGATGAAATCGAACCAGCCTAACAAGTCGGAACACCGCGGTGCTGACTGCTCGGCCGCCGTCATGAATTACTGATCATTTAAAGTGTTTCAGTCAGCTCACCTTATGCAGTGTTGACCCAGATGTCTCCAGAGCGGTATTTAACTACTTTTCAAGTCCAAGAAACTACGCTTCAACGAATGGATTTCTATAAGGTACGACATTTTACTTTCTTCTTTTCCTTCACGATGAGAGTGCGCCTTGAAGTGGAGTGACAGCTTGCTTGATGGATGACTTACCTGAAGCCAAAGATCCAATCAAGCCTAGAAATTCACGGGGTTAAGGCCTGACGAATTAGTCAGGCTAGGTTGGGTGTTGATCAGAGTTGGAAGAATAATTGATCCATATATATGGGTCTCCACTAAGCCACTCCCCGTTACCTTTTGGAGAGAGTTTTGCTAGAATTAGAGGCTCGTTTTGAGAACCCAAGCGATTCTCCTGCCTAGAGACTGAACCCTCAGCAGTATTCTTCAAAAAACCTCGATGATTAGTACAAACACAATGAATTCCATACTGCATTGGCCGTGCAGGATAATCAAGACCGCGCTATCCACTGTTTCAGGCAGGGGGATTAGTGATAAGCATCCGACTGCCCTGAGTTCCCGCGCTGGTTTAATGTACTGCTTCCTTGTGGATCAAACTTTGGATTCAAAGGTTCTGGTTAGGGCTCCCAAAAAAACCGTTTCTGCGGTGTGGGCAGTCACCAGTTGTCAACAGCCCGATTTCCTCCAGCATCTTTTCTACTGGGGACCTTTCCATTTTCCGTTTTTTCGATATATAGATCATGCAAGACGCCACGAAGAACTGGCTCTCAATTGACCCATTTAATGGTTCCATTAGTAGGAGAAGAAGAAATGGTATGGACACATTACTTAAACCTAGGTGTTTGCTTCACCTAGCTGCCTTCACTATCCCCTCGCTCAACCCAATAGGAAAACAAGCTACCCCAGACAAAATTGTTAAAACTTTTAGAATTGATGTGTGTTGTCTTCCAAAGGCACATAAGCGATCTCGCTTTCACAATCACTTCTCTCGGCCCAGGTGTAACGTCGCTCTTCGCGTGTCCGATGATCCGATTTCGAGCGCTCGTGGTCAGGCTGCCGAGCGACAGCTCTGAGTATGTGGGCCCAGGGTGCACTGTCAGACTGGATCAATAACAACAGTCACTCGTGCGCATTTCGGTTAAAAGGTTCTGGACGAGTAAGTAGCCATCGATTGAAATGTCACTGTCTGTTAATCGTACCTGTGCATTCGCCCACTGACACCAGCCTTCTAGAGGTCAAACAGCAGTTCTACCGGGAGTTTTCCCGATTACCCCAAAGTGTGCGTTCAACCTGTTTTGTGGTCGCTAAAGGTGATTTTAACGCCCAACTTGGATACTCAGTGGAGGCGAAACAGCACGCTGGAGACCGATTTTCTGTCCAAGCCGATCGTACTGACATTCGTGACCATCTCATCCAAAGTTGTTCTGATCAGACTGTTTCTGATGAATACCATTTTTTACCATAAAAATGGCATGCTTTGGTCCGTGCTCGCTATGGTTTGTATGGAGTCTGTTGCCGAACCAACACGAAAACCACGCATCTTGCATAGATGATTCCGCATGGTACTCGCCGACTTCGGTTCCATTTGGAGCTTTCAATGAGGTTGCCATTCAAGCAAAATGCCACGGATCCGATTGCAAACTGGAAGCAGATCAGAAAATCCCTGCATTCAATTGCTCCGTTGGATGCTCGCAGATTCTTTCTCCCGGATTGAACATAGGATGACTCCTAAACCTCTGAGAAGTCAGCTGACCAGCAACGTGAGAAACTGTGAATACGGAAATGTAGACAACAGGCACAAAACCTACCGAATGATTCACTCTCATGACCATCGGGTAGAGCTTTGGGCAGAACACGTTTAATTTAGTTTAGTTTAGTTGGTCCACAGCCGCGGTAGAACTGCTACTTATGCATGCAAATGGGCCGATACATATGGGTACCAGCCCTAAATCCGAAATGAAGGTTGTTAGGTAGATGGGTTTTCTTAAAAGGTTTAAGGTTGCTGGATCAGATGGGTGGTCACCGTCCTTTTTCAGGGAAGATGGCGAAGTGTTTAAACCGGAATTAATGAAACCGATGGGATTAGCCTGGGCAAGGGAACAGAGTCCTAAAGACTGGTGTGAATTGGCGATTGTACCGATTCTTCAAGTGGAAATTACAGATGAACTAGTTCGGTGAGCACTGATCTTGGGCATTATCCTCCCCCGATCATCTACTACCCGCAAAAGATGTGTAAGTATAAACCAAACCGGTTTTTATCCCGGTCGGGATTATGTTGACCAGATTTTCACTTTACTGCAGGTCTTAGAACATAGGAATCTGTTACGTAGATCCATGATTTCAGTCTTTCTTGATTTGAAGGTGACATTCGACTCCGTCGATCGTGCAGTTCTCTGCCCCCTGTCACTGAAAAATCTCCCAGAAATATTTGTTGCATCCGTCAATCTGTGCATGCCAACAGCCGAAGCCGATTTCATTCTTAAGGCCATCGTTCACTTGAGTGGAATACGAGAAGTGATGTTCGTCAGGGTTTCCTCCTTCCACCCTCTCTTTTCATTCTTATCGTTGATATGGTTGTGGCGATTGCCATGTGAGAATAGTGGCAATGATATTCGCTCAAGCAGGAACTTGTTTGACAGAATATGTAGACGATGTCGGGCTCATGAGTGAAGAACCAAGTAAGTTGCAAGTTTTCTAGATCTTTTGAACGATGATCTAGTTGTTTGGGATGCATTTTGCACCTTTCAAATGTGAAATGCTGTTGCAGAACTTGGTTTTCTTAAAGCCAAACCATGTTCCTGCAGAGGAAAAACTAAATGGTTTGAACAGAATTTTTTACCTGGGTGAATGTATCTTACCTGGTTTTCTTATATCATATAAAAGGTCTTCACGAATACGTAAGCCCAGTTTGTCATTCACCTGTTTGAGGCATCCTTGGCATCAGTTTGACATCCGGTTAGCGAACAAAGGTCGAGTATACATTGCGACAGTATTGCTTTAACTGCTCCTAAATGTGACCGTTAAGAGCGGAAGACCTGCAAAGATCTCCCGTGTTTGAACACCATTATCTTTGTAATATTGGTAGAACATGTTGCAGAAATTGTGAGTACCTCGGAGGCTACGTGTGTGATTTCAGGTTCTAAGGTTCAGTATTTACAAGAGGTACGGAACGTGATTAGTTTAAAGTGTTTGGGACGTATTTTGCGCATGCCCCCAGAACGACTATCTCTTTGTATGCTGTTCAGCGAGGCAGGTAATGGGTTGGAGGATGGTTAGAGGTGGCCAGTCGATGATATCGGAAACCGTCAACTAGTGGAGTGCCTCGTTTAGTTGCAGTTAGAGTTAGGGTCCACGAAATCCCCCGAAACGACGATTAGAGACAGTAGGTGATGCGAATGAATTTCACAACTAGTGGCGTTCTTATATTTGAAACCTTTATTCCTTTGTATATCTCTCAACATACTATTTTACAATCGATCTTCCATTATCCTTGGTTCTTCTTTTCTTTTCAAGCCGCTGATGCTGTGTGGCAACAATGAAAACCAGAGCACCTTGATGCAAGGTTTATGGTTGTGCAAACTGAACTGACCTGAACTTTCTTCATTTTGCACATTAGAAGCTTCCGAATTCAGCTGATGTTAATAGGATTTTGCTATGCTAATACTACATGCGTTCAATACAAACTGAACAACTGTGGTGAGTTTATGTCCAAGTCACCTGAAGTAGTCTGGTTCAGCTTCTCACTGGCCGAATTAAGTAGGCAACCAATGCGAGTCGTGGCGACAAACGGTAGTGGAATCTGAGCTTTCTTCCAAGACTATTGATTGGAATGCATTCCACTAATCGGAGTATCTTGAATTTTCTATATATACCCGTGAGCCGTAAATACAACTCGAAGATGTTCCCCTTCCGTCGTAATTTTCCTATTGTCCTGATTGGCGTAGCTTGGATTGTAGTTAATTCAGTGATCAGAGGTAATCCGTATCCGTTCGTTACCGTGGCTGAGCGAATCACGTATACTAATTTCAAGTCAAAATACTCGTCCCTTTCTCTCAGACTTATTTTATTTAAATGGCAGGATTCTTCGTCCTCCATATGCCCGTGAACCACAAAGAAATGAGTTTTTCCAACTGCCTGAAAATAATGAACCCACTGCCACGCGCTCACCGATTTGGTATCCCGGTTCTATACTACCTTGCAACTTATTGTGGCCCGTGTTCGGTTTGGAGACATTTCTGGAGTTTTGGCAATTCCATATGCCCCTGTTGGTTACAACTATCCTTAATCCCTCAACAAGAGTTGTAAATTCGCCACTGCATGCATTTTCCCAACCAGCTCGCTAGCTTCGTTTCCTAGTCCGTTCAGAGACAATTCGCACCTGCTGAAAAGACAAATGAACACATTCTTAAGTGCAATGGTACATCCGGATGTATACTCTTTCATAACACACTTTACAAACATTAAGTCTTGTGAAAGCCCCTCATGCAGAAGGCTCTCGGAAACCGCTTATCCCCAAAGTAAACAGAAACCCTGGTCATACAGTAATCGCCAGAACCAGATCAACTCTACTCTCCGAATTCTCACGTTCCCAATGGACGGCCACAAAGTTAGCACTGTAAACAAAAACCAACAATATCTATCCGTCATATAGGTATTAAGTCGGATGTTTTGCAATTACAGTTGTAAATGATACTAAGTGAGTGAGTTATAGGCCATTGAGAGGGTCCCTTATCATATTTTCGGGATGGTTACTTGGTGTATGTTTGTTACTGACCCCGAATAACTTTTTCCGAGATAAACATCCTTCCTGTAGGTCATGCGAGTGAGTTCAACTTCGTTGCCCTTCTTCACATTGGTAAACGGATATCCGCACAAACAGAAGCGCTCACATTGAGACGAAGGTATACTGTTAGTCATCTTTCAATCAATCCATATCCATCTAAAGTCCTAAGCAATCGTAATAAGTAAATCACATTTTCCACATGTAGCCTTGTCGCATTGATCTTCTACAGAAAATTGATTATTTTTTGACAACACTTTCTCCAAGATTTGTCTCGAATATTGGCTCCAATTTTGTCATTTTTAGGTTGTTTGTTTTACCGTACGCGAGGTTGGACAGTTCCGTTTCGTTTTGTAAACTTTTACTTTCTTTATTAATGAAATAACAATGTACATCATTTTTAAGGAAGGGGCCGCGGCCACCAAAGGGCTGACAGGTGGGGAGGTTGACCGGCGGTGGGAGGATTCGAACCCGCGACCTTCACTTCCGAACGTCACGACCTTATCCGATTGGCCACCGAGGCCAAGTATTCACTCCCGAATCGCACATACTGCTCGGCTACTCCTGCTGTTATTTGCTCCCACATGTATTGCGCTGCGATGTTTTGGTTCCATAATAAATACAGTGCATTAGTCGCATCTGGTGATTGCATCAAGTCTTCTCCATTCTATCAGCTAAGGGGACTTCGTCAACCATGGCTTCAGAATTCGATACGAGACAGGTCCGGGGCCGCATACCGAAAGTCTTCCGTAGCAGTTTATATTGGGTATAAAGGAGGCTCAGCTCTCAAAGCCTATTTATTCTGCTTATTGCCATTTTGCAATCTCGTTTATTTCAAGAGCATTTTTTTATTCAAAAAAGGTTTCTTGAAAACTAGGTAACTATCCCCTGCTGTAAAATCAAATGTCTATTCGAGTGTTTATTTTATGAGAAGTCAGTCGATTTTCTCATTAATTCAGAACCTCCAGCTCTTGCTGGCTCTGGCAATAACAATAAAGTCGTACTGAAACAAAGTCGCGTTCATTTTTCAAACTCAAACCTTTGTATATCAGTTTGTTATTGTATTGATCTTGTTAAATAGTATACTAGTAAAATCAGTGTATCACTGGTTATGTACACTTTCACACATAACTCAATCGACTTCCTAATGGTTACGATCAGTACGATACCACTGCAAACCTGCCGTCCCTTGCTCTGTTCACTGGATGTAACACGTTAATATGCAGTATTATTTCACTTGCTTAATTGATAAGTTATTGCGTTCTTTTCACTATCGTGGAATATCCACATTGAATCATGAAAACACTTTCTAATACGAAGAAATTTCTTCCCGATATATCACCTCAGAGATTTACGTATGCACCTTTGAGTGAAAAGGTTTACTGTGTACCTGTAGCTCTCAATGAATGAGCAAATCGGCAACAAAGTTTGCTAACTTGACAACGTAAAAGGCGATCACGGTCTTGGCAATACCAGTGTGAAATCCGGTAAGTGTGAGTCACGGGGTAAAATGGAAAGGAAAATAAAGTTGCAAACTTGGTAGATGTGGAGATAGACGAAGAAGTGAAATAACCAAGAGATTAGGAACTTCCAAATGATTCACCAAGCAATATGAACATTCAGTTCGTCTTGACTCGGGACTCGTTGATCTAGTGCGTTTAAAGTCATTTAGTCTGCAAAATTCAATCACGGGTATGGGCGCCATATCGTAGTGTTAATATTCGATAAACCACTGAGAATCAGCGCAGTTGGCATAAAGGCTAAGGCGTTCGACTTACAGTCGTTCGTCCCGGGGTCCCCGTCCCGGTATCGGGGCAGTGGACTTGCAGTGGTAATCATTCCCAACAAGGATGAAACGGTGCTTCCATGATTTTCAATAGCAAGTTGGATATTGACGCTGCATTACGAATCATTTGAAAATCTACTGTTGCAGGCAGGATCAAGAACTATATAGAAAATGGATAGATGACTGTGTTCCGGCCACGGCAACAACAACAGTTCCTTACGGTTATTTTGTTTGCACAGCTCTGGCTTCATCAGCCGAATAGCTTTGGCTTCAGATGCCATCAGTAACCGATTGCATAATCCTCTGGTGCAAATTGCAGGAGATTCTGGGACGGATTTGAAATCTATTTTTGGTTTTACCTGGTAACTACTATCTAACAAATGTTGTTGGATTGTACTGCTGATATCCCGGAATGTACCAGTGAAGTATTCTGATATCCTTTCAGACAAGCGCACTACGAGCGGACAAACACTGATATAGAGCAAAGCATTGTGACTGACTCACTGTTGAACTATAAACTGCCTGTCACTAGCTAGTATAGGAATACGGGCTACAAAAAAAGATCTCCTGATGGTCTTCGGTAATTGCTGCTCCATGGTTTCAAACACTTTATCACCCTCTAGCGGGACGCTCAGAAAATCCACTCTTTTGGATCATTGGGGTCTTGACTTCCACGTTTTCTTATTCATATATCGTCGAATCAAAGGTTCAGGCTAACCATTTTACGCAAAACATCTCGAATACGCTCTAGCTCGTGCTGAACTGTCCCTCGGCTTCAAACATTTTTGGCCCTTAAGACCAGCCACCTCATTTTTTCATTTGTAACAAATTAAATACTTGAAGCGATATATCGAAGAGGAACTTTTTCTTCACTTAGAAGTGCGATTTAAAAATCTCAAACTTGACCCAGCACCAGTTCGATTTTTGGCTTTGGCGGATTGTCAACACCGTTTGAAGACCCGTTCCGAAAAAAGTGAAAATAATTTATCGACGGATTACAAGCTGAGCTCCAAGCAATTCACATATTGCTCTTCTTAACCCAGAGCAAAATGTATTCTACGGGGTCACTGCTATAGACGATACAACATTGTGTATGGCTTCAAACGCTAACCTTAGGTTGGACTGATTGAGTCCAACTATACTTCGATGGTAGATAGCTGTACAAATCGATCGACTGCTGTCTATAATTCACTGAAATTCTGCATACGATATCTCCTAAGCTTCTGGAGTGAGCTGAATATTTTGTACACTCATCTGTAGGTACTATGGACATCAAAAGCTGGTCTGGCGGACACGAAGATTATTTGAAAAATATTCATTTTCACAATCTGCTCCATCGAATAGCCAGCTGACAGTCAGATACAAAACAGAATATCCTACTGCGTGTTCATGTCGAACAGTTTGATCATATCCATAGAACGCAGTAAGCTGTCGATTATCCCAAGTCAGAGGCTGAAACCTTTCAAATCTGACGACTATTTTAGCCACAACGGGTAACAAGTGGATGGCACAGTTTTATTGTATGTTATGCAAGTTGAATTACCAGTTTTTTAAACGTGAAGGAATTTTTCACCTTTTCCCGGAAGTCTAGTAGTTATGTGATAAATGGAAAAACAAAACCATGATAAATGTAAGAAGGAGACTAACTTGTTTGGGCGAATGCAATACAATATGTTTACTCATTATAAAGATTTGTAACAACACTTTGTCTTCACAAGTATAGACCTAGAAAGTAAAACTATTACTCTCCATGGTTTGGCTGGATTTTTTGCTGCAGCTTCATGAAGGCAGCCATTATAATTGTTTGTTTAATTAGGGCAGAAGGCAATTTCACAGATGCAAACTGTGAACAAAATGAACAAAAAGTTACTAGAACAATTGGGGGCAGAGCTTACTTGCTCCCGGAACAAAAATAAACCGATGGTCCATGCACTTTCTTCGAACAGATGAATTGTGTTAATGAATGACGGTTCTTCGGCAGTATTGCATCTTATGGTGTCTGTATTAAGCTAAATGATTATTAGGCTGTTCCTGGGGTGGACGCGGTGACTGTTCTCCCAAAAACAGCGAGTTATTAATAAAAGATGATTTCTGCTAGTTTGGCTGTTAACGTTATTGTGGCTGGGTAATCTTCTATTGCTTCATTCAACCATACTTGAATGATTGAGTCATTCGGTACCTCTTGATTCTGTCTATGTAGCAGCTTGAAGGTCTATGCTATAAGCTGTAAGGACGTATTAATTTGACATGGAGCAGCAGGAATTCTCTCACCGGCGACGTTGATGTTATGGCTGTTGTGACGACAATAGCTTTTTCTGGCGCCCTCTTAGATGCTTTTGACGAAGGGTTTCAGGTTCTTTCTAGTTAATCGACTGGGGTTATTCCCTTTGTGGATAAACTCGAAGAAAATTTGTGTTTTCGTCATTTTTGACTCTTCTGTTACGTACGCCTTTGAATGCTTGAAAATTCCCTCGGCTGGATAATCATTTGTTTGTAGAATTTTTCTGACGAAAGTCTAACTCTATCGTTTGTGCCTGTTTTGTGAGCACGATTGAATGATGTCCACAAGAGGCCAATTTGATAAGTGACTGGAACGAACCTTATGAGTTTCTTGTGTTTTCTAGACCAGTTGGGTTTTCGGGAGACTATCGTGCAGATAAGTTCACTCGGCTGGAGGAAGATTTGAATATTCGAATTACCATCACTATTTGCTTATTTCTCGTAACGTACCAAGGAAGTGTTCATATTAACTTCATTCAGTCATTTTCCATTTTGGAACTTCAACGAAAGCCGCAGGGTGTGGTACAATTTATTTTTGGAAAAGACTTCATTGTCTCCTCTTGTGCTTATTACTGTCCAATTATAACAGAACACGGTTATCGCTGAGAAGCTGTCAACGTTAAAATAGTGTATAGTTTTGCTTGAAGATATCTAACGAAACCTTCCCGCAACTAAATTGCGCAATACCCTGTTGTTGATATTAGCATTCAATAACATATTATCACCGTGAAGATTATAAGATACAGACATCTTAATATCTTATTCAAACAACTGTTCAAAGTCTCCCGAATAGGTACATGGTTCAATAAATGTCCAACTGGTTACTTATGGTGACTCCATTTATTTAGCAATAGTCTTGTTCCAAAATTTGAAGTCACGCATCAGAAGCACAAATCAACATCACCATTGGTAATTCACCTCTTGGAAGTACATTTTCTAGGTCGCCTATAAACTTTTCCGTTGATTACATCAAATTTGTTCGATAATTTGACAGTAGTGAACATGATGCTTACATCATTCGTATCTATCTTCCGATTTTGTTCATTTGCAACCTCCGGCAATTCACCAGTTCTGAAGATGATCTTAATGTCGTCTTAACTAACTATATCTGTGACTGTGTTGAGTAGTTCTGGCAAGCATGTGGCCAGGTTGTGTTGCCGTTATTTGATCTCCGCGAATATTGACGGCAAGAGAAAGTTTATCCTGTGTAGGTTTAGCATGTCATAATTTTGAGGTGTCTGAATTCCCCCCAGAACTTAAGTGTTTTCGACTGAGAATTGAACAGTCCGACAGGAAAAATGCTGAAATCAGAACCGGAGAGCATTTACCCGTTCAGAATTCTTTCCCTAATATGCCACCAGTAATGGCGGGGCAATCTAGAATGAAATTCAAGGCCTCGAAGAACCAGTTGGATCTTCTGAGAAGTTTAATGATAAGAAAACTAGCAGAAGCTTGTTGGATTCAATCTGCTCGCATAACTGGGAAGTGCTCAAGAAGGTTTAATAATGAGGACCGCCATTATGATTTTGTCTGCCTATTGGTTCAGGCTGTCTAAATCGTTTGCTGTCTTTCGGCTCATTTTGTTTCGTTGAGTGTTCCCTTTTCCAAATCCAGTCACTTTTGAAATCTGTCGGAAGAGTGCTGTCTTCACGCTTTATGTAGAGCAGGACTTCATACTGGTGTGTGGGAATGAGTTGACGTACCGGTGATCGGCGGTCGGATATTTGTTTTGGCAAATACCGAAACCGCGATTTCCTAGTTTAAAGGGAGGATGGCAATGCTTTGGCTTTTAATTCGGAAAGCAACTTGCTCTTTACAATTTCTACACGGCGGCACACGTTCACATACTATCAAACTTGTCTGCACATGTCCAAATCAAACTTCTTCCGGGAAATCGATCGACAAAAGTGGCAGCAAAAAATTAGATAAAACTGACTGCTTATCATCGTTATTCCTTCATTTAATTTTTATGCACACATAAGTTAGATTTCCGTGTCCAATATTTAGCCCTTTTCCTTATATTAGTTATTTAGCAGGCTACCAAAATGTATCATGAAATTCTTGGATGTTGTTTGTATCGACATGAAAAAAGTGATGAGTGCAGTTGGAGGACAGATAGAGCAGAAAGAACAAGTAAATAGAAGAATGGATTAGAATTTTTGGCCAGGAGAGCTATAATTCCTGAGTTAAAAATGGGCACTCGAAATGGCAGCTATGAATTTGTGGATAATGGACACCGATTAGATATCCATGCACTTTAAAAGCCAGCGGCAAAAGTTCATGCGCTTGGCTGACCGTCGTTGTTTAGCTTTTGTACTACCATGTTCTGTCAACAACAGAAGTTACCGGTGGTCAGAATTTTCAGCACTGAGCTATACGGCATTTGAAAGTTACTACCGACTTTCCTAAAGTTCCCACTTCCACAATCAAGAACTGGGCGAGGATATCCACTATTTGGTAACGTGCTTCGTGCGCGAGTGTAGTGGGAGGGACGTGCCCCGTAATCGCTAGGACCCACTACAAAGGAGGAACCGGTAATTGTGAGCCTGAAACGTGTATTGGCATAAAACTACGTAAGGTCTCATTATTCTAGATGTTTAAAGGAGCAAACGAACTACCACTTGCGTCTATCTTTTATATTTTTTAAATCGTTCTTACTTCCTTTATCAACGAAGCAACAATGTACATCATATTACAGGAAGAGGCTGCGGTCATCAGAGGGCTGCCAAGCGGGGAAGTTGACCGGCGGTGGGAGGATTCGAACCCGCGACCTTCACATCCAAATGCCACGACCTTATCCGATTGGACACTGCCGAAGTGACTGGCCCATTTGGGATTTCAACTTTTTGATCACAGACGTTTAGTCCATATGACCGCCGCTGTTCACTGTTTTAGGTTTATGGGAGTTGTGCTTTCTCAAAACTACTTACGTGACTGTGGAAGCGTCCAGTTTGTATTTTTAACCGTAAAAACCGAGCTATTTCCTGTGTTACGCTGCATTTCTCAGAACAGCGTCGAGATTTCTAGATATTCACCGTGTGTAAACCACAGCGAAATGGTCTGCACTTTAAACCATTCGTGACGACTGAATTAGAACGGGCTACCTTTATTTCACCACATTAATCAGACTGATTTCAATTTGTTTGAAGAGAAAGGTATAGGTAATGAGCCCGCAAGCATTCCGTTTTCTTTTTGATAGTGAACAGGTTGTAGACTGTAAATCCTGAAGAATGTAGTGGATTTCTGTGAAAGAACATTTTATGGATACAGTTACCGATGCACTGGAGTGGCGGGCGGAAGGAACACGCGTGGGTGAGCACCCAGGTAAACGAATGCTCAAGGTCAATGGCTCTTGTGCAAAGCACTGACTGATGCATGCTGACAGGCACAGCCTCGCTGAAAGCCAGCAGTTTGGACTGGATGTTGCGCATTATTACTTTGGAAGACTGAGTTACGTCAGCCTTGTGCTACGAGACGACCAGGTAGTTCGCGACTGTAGAGGCTGGTGATTTTGTTTCCGTATGTGCGGTCACGGAGGAATGCGTCCCCAGTTCCGACAACCATTTTGGTATGTGCTCTAACGCTCAACTGGTCAATTATCGATCCGTGTCGTCAATGTTTGCTTCACGACAACTGGAAATGAACTCAGATTTGGAAACAAAAAGACAGTTTGAGTGACTTTGAAAACTTAACTTTGTTTGTTTGTAATAGACGAAACTCTGCAGTTGGGTACTTCTGTCTAATGACAGATTTAAGTTTCTTAATAATGTGGCAAAACAAATGGTCACTTATAAATAGCAAGGCAACGATAACTTGCTTCTGTTCGATTTTGATGAGGTTTTATTGTAGTTTACTCGGATTCTTATGCTGCTCAATGAAATCCTAGACTTGCATGCCACTAGTGAGAAACTGCAAAGTGGTGAATAATGGGGTCTTTTCCAGATAAACTCCGCCACTAATGCAAAAAGTGGATGCGTGAAAAGTTAAGCCCCGCCACTTTTGCCAGCTTCAATTTGATGGACGCACACAACCTTGACCTATTTTTGATGAAAACAATTTCTTCTCCGTATCTAAGCTCATTTTGTGCAAAAACATCTCTCCGTTCGGACGTAAAACCTTAAATGAACTTTCTGAAGCTTACAACTCTCGTTCATGACAAGGAGACGGCAATAAGTATTTTGCAAAGTCACCGAGTGATCCGTCAGCAACGTTTATGCAACAATGGCCACTAAATGACATTTTCAACTGTTTCTGACAGTTGGAGGTGTCATGTTCGATAGTGTCGGCAAGAAATCGGTCTTCGAAAGGGAGCTTGGCTAGAGCGGTCTAGGATGGAGTTTAGAACAGTAATTCTATTCGTTTACTGCTCGTCCAAAAAATTGGCAAAAATCAAATTCTGCTCAGAGGAATAATCTATTAGCCACACGACCGCTGCTGACTGGAAGAACTTTCTTGGCGAAGTTTGCGCCTGGCGGCTTTTGCAAACTTCAACGGTTATCGGCGGCCCAGGTCTACACGTCGAGATCGATGAAACGCTAACATCTCGTCATAAATATCGCGCAGGGGGAGTCCTTCCCCAGCAGTGGATTTTCGGAGGGATCTGCCGGGAAACTACAGAGGTGTTCATGTATTCAGTGTCAGATCGAAATGCGGCCACTTTGATGGGCACCATCTAGGCCTGCATCGCTCCCGGCTCAATCATCATCCCCGATATGTGAGCATCATACCAAGAGATTGAAACGATGATTGACATGAATTATACTCATGAACCGATTAATCATACGGAACACTCTGCGGATCCAATTTCACCCCCTTCAATGAAAACTAGAAGTATAAATTTCATATCCTCTTCTTTCTAATCATTTTTGGGTGGCGGGGGTTAATATTTTGGCGGGGCTTACCTGGAAAAGATTCAAATAATTCCCGACCCAATTGGTTTTATGACATGCTGCATGGCGTCTCTCAAATTGATATTCCTTAAAGGACCCCGCGAGTCATTTATGATAAGTCTATCATACTTACCTATAAGCAAATTAAGAAAAAGGAAGATGAGAGAATTAAAGGCCATTTCTTTTGAACCTAACATCGTTAAGACACCTCACCAAAAGACGAACAAATAATAAAAACTAACTAACTAAGAAACGACTCGGAGTGGAAAGTCCGAGCTCCACTCGAGATGGCAATTAAACTGGCCAGCATCCCAAGAAAACAACTAGGTCATTTTCATGACTGCTCCAAAAGGCGAAGTGATCTGTGCGTGTATATGTGCGTGTATGTGCGCGTTTGTATGCAAGTGAAATTAGTCCCGCACAGATCTGGCCAGTGAGATGAAATATCTGATATCATGGGCCAGTTTGTGGTTAGAATGCACATGGATTTTAATTAACAATAGTGCCATCGAACCCTTGCAGCATGTAAAGATGCTGCCGAAACGGGTGTGTACCAGACATTCTGTATGCTCGAATTCTGTCACCGTTGTCAGATGCCACCAGCAGCTTAAAACTACTAAAATATGACAAATCAGTTCAGTTGATTCAGACATGAATATGTCCATTTTTTCAGTTACGAAGACGCTTACCTTTAACCACGTTTTGCCAAAATCTCTCACATACAAGAATCACCCGTTGCTTCGCAATAATGCGTACAGCTACATTCAAACGACCACATTTCGGGCTTTTGAATGAAATTCAATGGATTTGTAATGCCATTCATGCTGATACCTCGTTCTCCTGTTCAATTAAATCTTCTGGTTAATCTTTGTCGTTATTCACCTTGCATCAGCCAAATTCCCTCGTGTTCACGAGGAAAACATCCCTGTCTCTTATTCTGAAGTCCCCAAGTTAGTGTTCTAAAACTGTTATTCATCCATATATTGACTTTACACTTCGTCCAAAGGGACTGTACAGAATTAAGCGGCCTTGAACTCACCTTACTGCGACAGTTAGAAGCGTACCGTCAACCGTTCATTATTTTCAGCACCAGTCGCAGCAATCAGGAAGATGGACGATTTCGAAAGAACTTAAGCTGACAGGTTCAAACCGAAACGTACAAGCAAGCCCTAACTGTTACCAATAGTTTATTTATCAGGTTCATTGGTGGCAAAATAATTTTAAAAATTCCTTCAACTGTTACCTAGCTGCAGTCTGCGTTTACGGACGAATACATGCAGTTCCACTCTACAATCACTCTAACGGTCTGCTCCGCTATAAAAATTTACTTTTTGCAGTCAAATGGGCCTATGGCTTTCCGAAATAATGATTTTTTGTGTATTAAGCCGCAGTTTTCTAACGGTTTTGGAACTAGATGTCAGTCGTAGCTCAAGTGCCTCGTACGGAGATTTTAGTAGCTTGGTATTCTTCAAATAATTTAATCACTAGACACATCGAACTAAATCCAGTGTACATTCGGATGAAAGGCAGATCACTCAGCTAACAGAGAACTAGAGTTCAAGTCATACAGATCCATGATCACAAATCTGAGTCAGTTATACGAATCAATCTACGAAACTGAACCACGCAATATTGGGATACTCGAAATAGAAACAGTGGTACACAACTAAGCGAATCCAGCTTCTCAGGCCGAATGTTGATGTTCTAGGTTCATATAAACGAAGGCATAATGGGAAACAGACACACAGTTTCTAGGTCAAGGTAGTCGAAGAAATTCAAGCTCAAAGGCGATGATAGCCTATAAGTAGAGAAGAACCCCAACTGTTGCACACTTTCACTAACAATATCACCTGTATTGATGAAACACCTATGACCTAAGCGCCAAGCCCAGCGATTAGAACACCATGAAAATCAACAACCTGAGCTACGGCCAACACAAATCTTCAAGTCCATTGAAAATGGGGTATTCCATTGACCTCACAACGAGTATAGTCTGACACGAATACCAGACCAATGAACCTTTCTGAAGTTTTGCCACCCAGAATTGCAATCCGGAATAAAGTATGTAGTGAAAAGCAGCAATCACTGACATGATTTCATGTTCCGTTTTTTAACATGTTTTGCATTTCTTTCACTTCTACAATCATCACTCCAGACTCTGCTTCTCTTATGATGCGGGAAACGGTTACAACGTACAGGTAAACAGTGGAAAAATTTCGAACGAAAAAGTGCATGAACATTTTGCAAATTAACTCGTTTACCTTTTAATGGAAAGTGAAATCGACCCCATAGATGACTGAAATTTCTTTGAGCCAACAACAGCAGCGTGATAGACAATTCCTCTTCACGAATCAGACATATTTGCTTAGAGAACTAACCATGTTTGCTACCTGATCGAATCATATAAACATTTGGATCGATGAATAGTCAATGCTTTCGCAATTCACAAAACTTCTTTCCATGGTTCTTGCATTTGTAAAAGAAAAATCCAGAACGAACATTTATTACGTAGTCACAGTGAAGAGCACTTTTTTATTCCACCCACATCACGTACATTCAGTCACGTCTTCTGATCACTTGCTTGCAGCGAGGCGGGAAAACTACAGGCATGTAAATCCAAACGAACAGAGGCAAATAGGTGAAATTCAATGAGTTTCACGTGGTTTTTGTAAAGTACCCGTAGCAGCTGTGATCTCATTGGATTTCAGATCCTTATTCTACCAAATGGCATTTTAACAGTGCAGTTCATTTTTCAAGGACTAGCGGTGTTCATACACAGAGCAAATTACCGTGAAACATCTGTTGAATCGTTTTCTAGATTCAAGTGATTGTAACTTGAGGTTACAGGAGTAGCGAAAAATTGCACTCTGCATCAATGACGAAGTGTTCTGGTATGTCACAATTTCCATGGCGTTCTGATGTTCAGGTCGTAAAAGTATCATTTCCAATCCGAATGGCACGCTCTATCGGTGGTTCTGGTACGACAAGCCCGAAGAGCATGCACCGATCACGCACACACACACACACACACACACACACAAACACAATTACACACATTCGGCTTGACTGGACGCTGTTGAAATGGTCAACTTCGAATAATATGATTGGGACGCCTAAATATTTCACACGTGCTATAAATTTCCGGCCTGCAGCCCTCCACCAATCTGGTTATGTTCTATAGGTCCACCTTGCAAGACGAAGATCGGTTAATTATTGTTTCCATCAACAAAAGAAATCGGCTGACCCTACCTGAGTATGGTGCACGAATATGTATAGGGTTGAGGACCATGCTTTTCCTTTAAATTTCATTTCAGAGTAAAGTGCGTGCCATTTGCGACATAAGAACTTAGGCATGAAGAGAAACAATGCTTTTAATGATTCCCTCACCATTCCGTAGGGACTACAATAGGGTCGATAGGTCATATCAGCATCAGCATCATTATCGTTTAGCGTTAAACAGCAAGGCAAGCCCCAGTGACAGCTGCCATTTCCCCAAGGTTACATGTTTCTATAAAAAGTGTGAATATCCCAAGAGGCCACAAGGCGTGGACCTATACAGGTGCGAAAATATAAGTATGCTGCTGTAAACAACACACGAAACACAGTTTAACTGTACAAACGCACTCTTTTAATCATTCTGATTCGATAGAAAATGACAGCACGATCGCCACTGTTCACGGTTCACTGCCATATCATTCAGTGTCTCCAGTCAGCAATTCGACGAGTCTTTCGGACCCCAACCACGAGGACGTGAGACACCTACTCCACCTACGTTCGCTGTGCATTTTCTCGTTCCACGTTGCCACGTCATCTGCTAATCACATGGCTTCCTCTACTCCGTGGGAGGAACGCAAAATAGGGCACTATATGGTAGACCAGTGTTCGTCATAAGCAACATGTGGCCCAACTAGCCTTGTCTACTAAAGTTCATATGCTGAGATAAGGTATTCTCAGAACCGGCACCTAATAGTAGATTCCTTATCTTTACATTGCTCACCCGGTCACTTCATTCAATCCTAGCCGTGCTAAGTAGACATCGGTGATGGACAACCTCCAAGCGCCGAACATCGACATGCATACTGCATGTACAGCAAACATAAAATAGAACTGAGCGCACTGCAGCGCAGTACATACGGCCTTTCAGCTGCAGTGAAATATCAGGCCGACGCTACAAGTGCTTCATTATGGCATAAGCTGCTCGAGGCTCCGATATACGCGTATTTACCTGCACTGTCGACATACCATCGTTAGACACGCAGCTACCAAGGCAAGTGAAACGGTCACCAGCAGTCGAATGAACTATCGTTGTCGTTCGTCGCATATATGCATCCGAAGACTGTTGTATTGAGACCCATCTTAGCTAGTTTGAATTGCTGATGATTTCAAATTTAAGACTTGACTGTTTTGGAAGACAGAAAGACAACGGCGTCACATATGTTACTTCCAGCCGACCAGATTGACAACGGAAAATAGTATCGCTCATTATGGTGTAAGCTCATGGACTTAGATCGAACATACTGTCGTGTTTGCCTTCGCTTGCACCTGGAATGTGGTAGCCCAAGAAGGAAAAAATCCGCACTGCACAGTTTTAATCGGCCGGTAACCACTGACATTATTTTCGGTAGACATTTTCGACAAGGCTGTAGACATGTCCAGCTTTCGAGAATCCAAGCAACAATTAGACGCAAATCAAGAAGCTTCTGCATGCGAAAGTCTGCGTTACGTAGATCTTACAAGGGATGGATATCCTTGATGTGGGGTGCTCTTTTAGATGCTGACTCAGCTGTCTTCGTGAATGCCACATAAAATGAGATGCAAATATCTCCAAAACTTTAGCTAACCACAAGGTTGCAAACTGGCCACTAATGATGCTGAATGGGGAAATGTAGAAGGAAAACATAAAAGGTCGCAGCCAACAGTAAGAGCCGAAAAATTGACCGGTCCACGAAAACCGGATGTAAGTAAAGTGGTCCAAGGGTCCAGCAGCTTACTGGATTTCGGAACATTCGTTGGAGCGAACTAGCAAAGCACCTCGGTCGTACCACGCTTGAAGTGAAGTTTCCAGCTACACCCCCAAGTAAAACAAGGCAGGCAGATATAAGTCCTTCATTAGAAATGCAGACTACTGAACAGTTTATTTCTCCTAAAATCTGTGAGGTAGTCAGATCAGATGATCTGCCTTCTCTCTTCACGTTTGGCAATGAAGTAATATCAATAGAGTTAACGAAAAGTTTGGAGTCGGTTCGGGTAAAGTATCGTAGTCCTAACGACTGATATGATTGGATGATCATAACAATTGACAAGAAAGGCGGTAGATTCTCGCGTAAAATTCTCAGAATAACAAAACTATTGAGCGTCACACCTAAACTTCTCATCGGGAACACCTTCAAACGACGACCTTCCTCAAGGATATACACGCGAGAATGAAGCTGATTTCTGTCACTGATCAAACTTCTACAGGTTGAGCGTTAGAATCGGACACATTTTCCACGGACATACGGTCTCTGCTATTATCTATTTGAAAACATTACATACCTGCATATGGCGACCTTTTATCAGGGTTCGCCGCAAAAGCTGATTTTTGTCGGGACTGCGGCCTTTCATTCTTTCTTTCCAACTTTGTAATCGAAGTTACAACGGATGTAGGTCTGTCTTTAGTAAGAACATTGACACTAATGTTTGTTGTGACAGAAAACTATCTAACTTAGAATTTGAGAATATTTTTGTGCTTCTAAGCAAAGGCCCAGGTAGGCTGTAAGTACTACGTGGCCGTCTGAACACGGTTTAGATATGTTTGGAATATCTTTCAAGCCTTCCAGGGGTAGATTGATTTTTTTAGTCAAGTCTCGTTCCCACAAGTGACCAGTGGAGAGACAGGACAATTTAGTTAATTAGATAATTGTAACTGACCACTTAGCGATAAATGGGCTGCAGTGGCGCCACGCTTACTTACTGCCCTACTGGTGACAGTCTATTTGAGGTATATGCTGGTGTAAAGTCCGATTATGGGTAAGAGGAACGATCCTGGTACACGGCTCAGAAACGCGGCCGTTACAGATAGAAGATATGAAAGACTACCGTATTCTAGGAATAAGATGGGAGAATTCTGTACATGACTCCAAGGTTAGGCGTAGTGTATTTGACCTCAGGACCCAGCATATATGGGCGGTTTTGAATGCAAGCTAAGAAGGTTGGGTCACATAATTCGCATGCCTTCACATCACCGGCCGTGCCATACTTTGTTCCTCGAGACAGACAACTGCTGGAATAGGTTGAGATGGTCAGTCCATTACGTAACCAAAAGGAATGAAAATTGTAACTTGTGGACTGTCTTGTAAGAGTCCCGGTTAGGAGTCCACAAGGTGCCCCTACTCAATGGTTGCAGACAGCAAGCTAAAAGATCAAGTACCGCGGTCCACGACATTCATCTTTTATCTTTTTACTTCCTTTATTAATGAAATAACAATGTACATCAATTTTTCGGGAAGCAGGCCGTGACCAGCAGAGGGCTGCCAAGCAGGAAATTTGACCGTCTATACGTCACGACCTTATCCGATTGGCCCCTGCGGACCTACATTAGGAATGTTTCTTTTTTGTTTAGCTTTTTATCTCTCTTTGTAACAATGAAGTCACATTACTATTCGGATTTTACCAGCTAGGAAATACGACCCAGATATAGCATCTAAACCAGAGCTTACCAGTTCATGAGTGCTTGTTAGACGAGCTTAAATAACGATTTGCACAAACGGCCGTATTCTCGTTTTCAGCAATCAGTTAAACCCTATGCATAATTATCTTTTACATGCTTTTATTAGTGAAATAACAGTGTACCCCATTTCCAGTAATGGGGGCGCGGCCAACAGAGGGCGACCAAGTAGGGAATTTGAGCGGTGGTGGAAGGATTCGAACCCTCGACCTTCAAGTATCAGTGTCACGAACTCGTCCCTTTTACCGCAGTAAGAAAAATCGTCCGTCGGTCACTCACGTTTCTACTGTAATCAGTATAGATCACAAGAATAGATTTCATCAAGTCAGTATGCAACAAGTATCATTAAGAGGCAGCTATGCGTTCATATTACCCGCATTCGCCGTACTCATATACTCATATGTACGTTCGCTGTATTGACCTCTGTGCAACAAGGATTTTGCGACAAAACATGAACCCGTTGTTTGTTATTTGTTCCAAAGTAACGACCGACACCGCACAACTTGTAGGCTACAAACAGTGGCTTTCTATCCGAACACAGATTGTGCGACGTAACTCTGCCTAGTATTTTGTTGGACAAAAAGGGACTCAAACGGTCTTTCTTGTAGCCTTAAAGGATGCATACTGTCAAATGAACATAGAGGCGGTATCCGAAGTAGCTGTTGAATTCCTCCTGCATCTCTTTTAGCACTAATTTTAAAGTTGTTGGACATCACGAAAGTGGACTAAGATATGTAATCCAAATACTGTACTAGATATTAACTTCCAGTACAAACCACGAAATTAATCACTAAAGCAAAATGTTTTTCCAAGAATCTTTTCCGCTTTTTCACAAGTAACCCATTTTAGTACCGACGCACACCAGATGAATTAGGAACACTCACATCAGTGGCGACTTGCCATTACCTGACGAAAGGAGCATAGAAGTGACGAATGCTTTGCCAATCTTATCGGTCATGACGCATGTCAATCAAAAACTTCGGTAGCAGCATCTCCTAGACTGATCGTTTGCCGGAATGACCGCTTCTCCTGGATAGCCTGTCTGGACACAGCGCCATCCGGTGATTTAAGGTAACCGCAATTATGGCCTTAAATTATCTCGTCATACTAAACGGATTTAGTCAGGTGTGCAGACGGCAAACTGCATTATACAAACGCGAGAAGTTGCACCATTAAGCCCTTACCATTAGCACACAGCGTCAAAAAGCGTCCCCGCGTTAAAGTGCTCCATTCATGTGCTTACCGCGACAGTAAGCCTCTATCTGATGACTATGAGAACCGAAATAAAGAGATACAGGAATAATAACGTAGTGTTAGAAACTGACATGGCATCTAGTCATGTAATTCGTGAACTATCCGTGGGCAGCCCCAACGGACCTTGGGACGTCCGTGACACTGTCATTCAGTCGCTAGACTAGTACTGTCGGTACTTAACGCTTGGCGCCCTTGTGGTGAAACTTTGCAACCTGTAAAACTTTGCGCAGTTTTCTTTTGTAATCCGGTTACCGCGATCTCTAGCTCGAGCCGTTTCAGTTCGTGGTCTTGATTCTGGTCCAATCCTACCCGCTAAATCAACCAAGAATCAGCAAACAGCCTACGCCAGATTAACACGATTGTTCCCTTATTTGTTGTGATCACATAATTTATATGGGTTTCCTGGGGTTTAAACCCATTTTTTTAATTGCCCCGTCTAACGGGATTTGTCCTATATTTGGTGTCCGTGTCAAGAAGTGCCTCCGCTTGCCTCTAGGCAATGTCGTAAAATCAAATCCATTTCAAATCACCCTCGAACTAGGGTACTTGGCTAATTCCCTATTTGTCCTCCACCGTACAGTTGACCAGATACTTGGTTCTTGCGTCATTCTTCTAAGTCCAAACGGACTTGTCAGTTAGCCTTGTTTCCCTCACATGATCCCCCCTCGCTATCGAATGACTAGCCGTAACAAAACAAAGCGGTCTTGCACTTTTGGTACCAATTCGTGTCCTCAACTTACAACTGCCACAGCTTTTCTCTCCAAATAGAGCGAACTTTCTTCGACTAGGTTCAAATCTGTGGTAATTAGACAGTCGTGGAAATGATCTCACTGCGCCAGTGCTCTTGCATTGATTCTTACTTCACGGGATGTGCGCTTTCCTGGTGGTGTAAGTATTGCTTACAATAATCTAACTTCTTTTTTGGAGGTGCGCTTTCGTCAGAAATTTTTTGGACAATATGCCTTTTCTCCATCTTAGTCATTGTAGGAATCTTTTTAACTTTCTTATTTTGCCCTTTCGACTTTTCATTTTCAGTTCATCTGCCAAAAGTTTTTCTCTCAACCGATCATTACCGAAAGGCGACCATGTTCTAGGCATCGCTGACTCAAATCCTTTAGAATTTACGCAGCATTTTAGTTGTATGGGTATTTACCTAGTAGCAAAATCGAATTTACAAACATTGTAATGTATCGCATTGTGTAGACCTTGGCGTACACTAAAAAATATCGCATTTCGGTCAAAAAATTTGAGTGCAAAATATTAAGTAGGGAAAAAAGAAACTAATAAATAAAATGTTAAAAGTACACTCATCGCCTCGTAAATACTATGAAAAAACTCGCTCAGGAATAACTATAATGCATCAGGATAAGCTGCTCTGGAATTCGGCTGAAATCCGGTCACGGTTTCTCAAAACTCGTGCTAAATATGGGACAGTGGAGTTCCTATAGATATTGATTCTGGAGGGTATGAAACGAAAAGCGGATCGTGTCGAAATATGAGAGCGACACTTTGAAAGATCATTGTACTGAGGATTCGTGGGATCAGAAAGAATTTTGTGAGCAAATTTCTCACATGCTGATGAGTGTTGATCACATAGACTAAAGGACAATTCAACTAGTGGTATGAAGGACACCCGGCTAATAACTGATAGTCTCTGGCAAAGAATTTTGAAGCCTTTTTAAGAAAACCTGGAAAATGACGGAGGAACAGTAAAGAAAGATTGGAAAAACACAATGGTATGCAAATCGGGAGATGGTACTTTGTTTCACCTCGTAGTGCCGAAGCTTCTAGATTTGAAATGCTAACCATCGGAGACTCTTTACACAGGTAGAAATGGGAGAAGTCCAGATTTTTATCAATAGTAAATCCTGGACATTTCACAGAATCAACCTTGGTAAGTGTTTTTGAGTTGATGGAAGACGTTTCAGGTGGGTAGGCCGACCGAGACAAAGAGAACACACATTCGAAACAGTTCGATGTGTTGAGATTTAAACCAATTCGTGCAGAGAAATCGTGAACAGAATATCGGATGTTGAGAAAACTTTGAAAATCATCGTTGTCCGAAACGGCTTGAGATAGGGCAACATCATCAGCGAACTTAAACAGATGACAGAGTGAGCTAATTGATAGGTCGCTGATGCAAGTAGAGAAGAGAAACGGTAAAAGAGCAGCACCCTGTAGCAAGCCTGAGTTGTTAATCAACGGTTTCGAAACCTTACCATTCATTCTTGTGCACTGGGTTCGGTTTGTGAAGTAATCAGATAGCTATGATAAAAAAGACCTCGGACAACCAAATGTTTGCAGTTTGTGAAAAAGAAGAGACGGTGGGCCAGAATCAAATGCCGACGAATAGTCTACAAAGGCGCAACGAACGAATTTCATTGATGCGTTTAAGAACTTACAAATGTGGTGAATGAGCGAGGCGACAGCGTCCAAAGTGGACCTGTTAGATTTATAGGCAACCTGAAAAGGGTCATCAAGAGGATACATAGATGAACGCAGGCGCATAATTATAGCACCCTCCGTCAGTTTAAGACCAAGGCGATGGGGCAAAAACGTTTTGCTAAAGCAGTAGAACTGCTAGATTTTGGGATGGGAATAATAGTGACCGGTCTCCAACAGTCAGGGATAGAAGAGATTAATGACGAGTTAATTGGAGAAGTAAATGCATCGGGCAGAGCCATAGCACCATGCCTTAAAAGAGCTTGGCATTTCTGGCAGGGAGTCAGATGACAAATTATCACAAAACAGCTTTCAGTTCAGTTTTCAGTTGTCACAGTTATTAACTTTGAGCCACAATGATCTAGTTTCAACTCTTACCTCACAGCAGTATCTACTGATCGGAGAAAAAGGGAAAAAGAAATAAGGAAATACCGATTGCAAAATAATGAATTGAGGAACTAAGCAGAAAATGGAGATTACGAATGCACGAATGACACTGGTTTCGGCACTGAGTCATGCCACCTGTCAAGAAGGCTCACCTGGGGGGGGATCTCGTGAACCACCAACCTGGGAGTCTAACTGTGCCTACACGACCCACTCCACTGACAGACATGGTTTCCAGACATTTTGCCCTGTCCTTGACTGGGCACTTTCAATGACCTACCAACCACTACCTCTTTCGGAAGGCAACATGCAACATGGCAGTCGTTTTGTAGACATTATTAAAACAAGTCCCAAAAACTTTACGTTGAACCCTACAACACAGTACCTTACACCTAATCTCTGAGTCACTTAGAAAAATTTTCCCATCATATTCCGCCAGCAGTGCGAAGACAGCCTTGCTCAAACCCCGAAAGTCTTCGTACCTCTTCTGCTCTCAACGTCCACCTTGCCATATAACAACACCGACTTCATTGCTGCTGTGGAAACTCAATCTTGGATTGGTAAGCTCATGCATCTTCGGAGCCAGAGATATCCCAGATCAGTCAATACCCGCCTGTTGTTCCGTGTATGCCAGGTGAGATACATCTAAATAAGTAATCAAATCTGTCCACCGTACTCAGTTCCTCTGCAAGAACAAGTTTCAGCTTTGAGCCAAGCAAATCCTGTCATAACATGTTGCACTTCAGAAGTATGAACCTATTCCAAACACATTTACACCATTATTTAGACAATCTGCAGCTCAACTTGGATCTTCACTCAGTAGCACAATATCACCTGTATATTGTAAATCATAGAGTTTTTTGTCCACGCAAATATCAGTACCTTTGTTGACGTAGGAAGACAGGAGTATCTTCATATGCATCTAATGATAAAATTGAAAATGACAACCTTGGCGAACGCCATTTCCAGTCCGGAGCTTGGGGAAAGATCTCCGTAAGCAGGAATTCGGATTCGGTTGTTCGCATACAAAGACTGGAAAAGTGACATGAATTTCACTCCTTCATCCCTCAACGAGAGACAGCCCCGAAGACTTGGGCGAGTGCCTGAGTCAAACGCAGTTTTCAGATCGATGAGAAGAAAAATCATGGGCCTACCTTAGGTATGCTTATGTTCTAAGGTTTTTTGCAAAGGGAGGATGCCGTACAAACAACGCCGAACGGGAATAAAATCGGTTTGATCTTCAAGCGCACACCTTACCCGAGTACCAGATATTCGCCGCAGGATAATGTTCGCCAACAGTCTAGATACAACGTTTATTAACCTCTTTCTCTGAATTTTACACAATCGCTTGACCAAAATGAGTCAAGGAGTTTTGTCAACTGCGAAGCTTACACTTCACCACCGTCTTTGAAGAGGGGCTGCGAATATCAGGACCAAACGATGTAAGGAATGTATCGAAAAATCGATGCGCCATGCATTGGTTTCATTTGGGAATGATATAATGTTAATAACACAGCGTTGTTGGTAGATGTAATACGCCAGCGTTTCGTCTACCGTGGGTAGTCTTTCTCAAGACAAGTTTTACAATCAAATGACTGTGGGAACGTGTTATTATTATATCATTCACAATTCAGGACAGCGAACGTTCATCTGCTACATTCTGCATTATGGCTTCTCCGAAATCCTTTGATGGTTGCCATTTCTGATGGATGAATAGTAACTCCCCGCATTAGTGCAATTGTAGGCATAAGTGGTGGGTCCACTGTGGCAGTGGACCGGCTAAGCTGCTTTCGAATTTCCCTCTGCAGCGATCCAACCGATGCTCCCGAGACTGAGTGAATAAACCGTCGAATTCCCTGATTATTTGGCCTACACTTGGCTTCCGTGGACCAATATTCCTTTTCAGTCTGTAAAATGTGCGATCGATCCCGATAGCTGCAGCCTTTTCCATTTCGCTACACTACCCTAACCACCACCACTCGCTGTCATTCCTAAGGCTTCTATTCAGTTCAAGCCTCAGAGTTTTAGGTGTCTGTTTGTATGTGACGGATATGCGAGCATCCAGTAAAGTCACCGATGTCAAGTAGACCCACCGTTTTTGAAGTTTGCACATCATGTGGTTCTGCGCTGCGTCTGCAAATGCTCGAACTGAACATTCGATCTCCCCCAGTGTTTGTTCGGTTCAGAGGTAGCTCAGTGTGACAATAACTACGCTGAAAACTCCAGATGATATTCGAATTAGTGGTCATCATCTAAAACCATCTGTGGTCTTCATGTCAGTGTGACCACGGACTACGGGCAAAGAAAAGCGACCATGAACCAAAGCATAACCTGAGTTCACATTGGTGGCCAATTCTCGGTTGGAGCACACTGATGGTGGCCGATGACGATGTGGTCAGTCTGAGTACAACGTTACAATGGCGGATGGTCCCAGGTGAGCAGATGTAGCATTTATGGCTAACTTTTGGACCAGCCAGAAGCCAAATGTGATGAAGAAAACACTTTAATTAGGTAATCATAGTCGTCAGTATGATCCGCGACACAAAAATGGTCGTTCTGTTTCCGCAAAGTATCAAATTTTGTCGTTACAATTACCGGCAAGGACTACAAAACCCGTTGAACGCACACTTCGGAGGAATCGAGATAGGATTACTCTTTAGATCCAAAAGAGCTCCAATCAGTAGTCACATACACAAACAGACTCGAAGAGCAAACGTCTGCTTTTCACTTGATTGGAACTGCTCAACAGAACGGCACACAAAAGACTGTTAAGTGGGGTTCACTCTAACAGTGCTCTCTCGGCACGTAGGCTCACAGGGATCCCAACTCCAACCGGACCACGAGGGCTCGAAACCGGACCACCAGACACACTCGAAGAGTGAAAAGAAAATGAGATTGTATCTGCACTGTGAAGAGTGGTTATATGAGTGTTGTCTTGTATGTACTCTTCAGAGGAAAGCCTATACTTATTTTAAAAGGTCCAAAATTTCTATCCGGGGCAGCCTCTTGCCCTGTCTGACTGATTGTGCTAATACCAAACTCACCTAAGTGAATTGATTGGTCAAAAATTTTCCTGCCCTTCCGGTAGCGTTGCCAGAAGATAACTATATCAGTCCGCAATTTTTCGTGGCTTCTTTCGTGATCCCTAGACCAGAAAAATGGAAATAAAAAAGGTTTCCCTGTAAAAAAAGATTCTGGATATATTCGGACGATCGATGCCTCTTGAATGCATACATAGCAAAAAGAGTATTTCTTAGGCAGCCCACCACTACTCTGACAGTAATGCCTTATCACCATAAATCCATGTGGTCCGGATAATCATCAGCTTCCATCAAGATGGTGCTTGGTGTGTGGGATCTCATGTTTGAGTTTTTGTAGCAGGGAAATTGCAACACCACCTTCCCAGGTTGCTCCTCCGAAATGAACAGTTGGGACGAAATGAGACACACGGCTGAAACAATGTAAAATCCACGGACGCCATCAAATACTTCTAAAGACTTGCTGCTCTGATGTCGCACTAAATCTGAAGTTCCCCTTAATCCAAACATCCAAAGCGTTTAATTGTTTAACTTCAGCTTGTTATCAGAGTCGGTCGTTTTAGAAGTTTGCGAATTCGAGTGAAGTTAGCCTATGTCTATGAGGTCCCCGTATTTCTGTGCCTGCTGGGTTAGCTTACTTAGCGCATTTTTGCTGTATTTCGCCACAAAGCAATCACATTAGTCTAAGCGATGAGATGGTTAACGGTATCTACAGCTAGCTTAAGAGTAGCGAGTTCGTATGAACGATGAGTTGAAGTTACAAACTGGTTCCAGAAGTACAAAGTCGCTTTGTTTTGGTCGGATGGGTCAAACTACTGTGGTGAGAATCGAATCTGGGGTACGTGACCGTCCGACAGATCCCTTTGGCTCAGACGTATGACGCATAGGCTAAATCCTTATGCGACTGGAAACCAGGATGCGGAGTGGGGGACAAACCGTTCGCTCATTCGGCCTGACCCTTACAGGCGAACGGGGTGTGGGTTCGAGTTGAAGGCAGACAAACGAGTGAACGAGCCTGAGAGACGCAGTGCAGTCAACCAATCAGTCTGTGCGGACCTATGTAGACCATTCGATTGCGACGAATAAAGGAATCAGTTATGTTGACCGGCCAAAAGCTGTGGTCGTTCTCGCTTGATTAAGCGCGGTAGAAGGATACTAAAATCAAGCACTAGAATTGGGAGCCGTGACAACCTGAATTTAAAACATGGCTTATTTAGAATTCTGACTTCGAATAAAATAGAAGTGTAAATCTGTTTCCATTACAACGCTTTGGCGTGAAAACAATAATAACAAACTTCCATCGCATCTACAAGCAAAATGCCCAGTATGAAAAAGTGATCTCGTGTTGGAAATCAAACTTGTTTGCTCCACGCAGCACACCCACAGATTTTCACTAACCGGTGTCACCACTAAATGAGTTAATTCAATCATTTATTCACATTCCGTGACTAGTGGTTGGTCCGACCAACAGAGGCTGACTTCTGATCGTTCGTCGCTAAATGAGCACGACTTACAGCGGGTACCAACAGGTGAATCTAATAAAATTGTGTATTTGTTTGTGCGAGCACAAGAAACCATTAGCCACGCGATTAGTAAGCCATACAAAAACTCCCTGGCACATTTGCTCTTACAGACATAAGAAATGTACACGTTCCGTGCACAGCATCAATAAGCGTAGATCTCCTAATCCCTGTGCAGTTACATTTACCGTTAAGCGCAAACCAAATGACGGTACTATGGGCCGAACCTGATTGTTTACCTGTATTATCGTATCGGTGCCTGTTTACTATACATTTTTAGACTACCAATAGCTGAAACGACGCGGGGGTGTGCACATGACGCAGTAACAGTGAGTGTGTCGACTGTATCGAAATGAGTAAATTCGTTTGCCTTAAATACGGCAAAACCGAGGCACCAATTCAGCACAAATTTCAGTACTGTGCGCTGCGATCCGTTGAACAGAGCCAGTCAAAATGGTGAGTTGAATGTTTCAACACAATTGAACATATTTATCTTTTACACAATTTAGCGCGAATGCATCAGCGTGCATGTCGGACAAGCTGGAGTGCAAATGGGCAATTCTTGTTGGGAACTTTATTGCCTAGAACATGGTATTCAACCCGATGGACAAATGCCCGATGATAAAACACTGGGTATTGCCGACGGTTCTTTCAATACGTTCTTCAGTGAAACGGGTTCAGGAAAACACGTTCCACGTGCCGTATTCATCGATTTAGAACCAAGCGTAGTGGATGAAGTTCGCACAGGAACCTATCGTCAACTTTATCATCCCGAACAACTGATCAGTGGGAAAGAGGATGCCGCCAACAATTACGCACGTGGACATTATACGATCGGTCGAGAATTCATAGATGCAGTCATAGACCGAATTCGAAAAATGACCGATCATTGCAGTGGACTGCAAGGATTTTTGATATTTCACTCATTTGGTGGAGGAACTGGGTCCGGTTTCACATCATTATTGATGGAAAAATTGAGTGTCGAATATGGGAAGAAATCCAAATTGGAGTTTGCTGTCTATCCGGCTCCACAAGTGTCCACTGCAGTTGTTGAACCGTACAACTCTATTCTTACAACACACACGACTTTGGAACATTCTGATTGTGCATTCATGGTTGACAACGAGGCCATTTATGACATTTGCAAGTAAGTCTTTTGCCTTCAATTTCTCATAGATCAAACTCTTCAAATTATGTAGGCGCAATCTGGGCATTGGTCTTCCTACCTACACCAACCTGAACCGTATAATCGCACAAGTGGTCAGCTCAATTACGGCTTCATTGAGGTTTGAGGGGTCACTGAATGTGGATTTGAATGAATTCCAGACCAATTTGGTTCCGTATCCGCGTATACACTTCCCACTTGCAACCTACGCGCCAATTATCAGCTCTGATAAGGCGTACCACGAACAGCTGAGTGTGTCGGAAATCACACACACCTGCTTCGAACCGAACAGTCAAATGGTCAAATGTGATCCACGTCACGGGATGTATATGGCCTGCTGTCTGTTGTACCGTGGTGATGTGGTCTCGAAAGACGTGACCGATGTGATATCGTACATCAAAACGAAAGGAGCCGTCCACTTTGTCGAATGGTGTCCAACCGGTTTCAAAGTGGGCATCAACAGTCAACCCCCATCGGTTGTCCCGGGTGGAGATTTAGCCAAGGTGAAGCGGGCATTGTGCATGCTGAGCAGTACAACTGCTATCCGGGAAGCTTGGCAACGCTTGAATTACAAATTCGATTTGATGTATGCGAAGCGAGCATTTGTACACTGGTATGTTGGTGAGGGTATGGAAGAAGGCGAATTTTTGGAGGCACGTGAAGATTTGGCTTCATTGGAGAAGGATTACGAGGAAGTGGAACAGGATACCACCGGTGATGCGGAGGAAGAAGAAGATGCCGAGTATTGAACGGGTTCGGGAACGTGACTGTGTATTTTGGTTGAATGAAATCGTTTTCCCATATATACTTTATCCTGTTATCTGCAACTAGATTTTGGCGAAGATAATCCAGTCTTCGGGCTTGCGTGCAACTGGTTTTGTCAACTTTTAGTTGGTAGCTGTTAGTTAGAGTATATTCAGTTTTGTTTTGTGGTGGGTACTATTGAACGAGGGTAAAAATCAACTGGAAACAGCCCAAAAACCAAATAAGATTATCCGAAACCAAAGCTAACGTAATTGTTTGTATGAATGTCCGGTTGGCGCAGCAGTTTGGGTGCTGAAACAAGAAGCGCGAAATTTTATTGCACAGCTTGATTTGGCTTAATTACGAATCGGCAGCCAAAACAATACAAATTCGCAGCGTGGTTTACCTGGTGTTGCCTTCTGACAGAGTACTGTTGTAGGTAATCGCGTCAGTGTGATACTGTCCCGTATATCTAAGTCGATTACAAGATTTTTTGTGCAGTAATTTGCAAAACCAATATCGGACAAATCCGTTGTAAGTGTTTCACATTGATTTCAATACAATGCAAAATATGGCCGAAATAATGTGGGTTGAGTTGGGGGAAAGAAGTGATCTGAGCCTATATTTCACACGGGACTGCCTGAATTTTCGTTCAGTCGCATTTTTTTGGGCAACCTTCCAAATCGTTGAGGAGACTCTTGAACATGGCCCTTCAGTGAACAGAAACTCAACACTGAATCGATCATATCTCCATCTACGCAATGAGAATCGGGCTAGTTAGGAGATAGAAAGTGGCAAAGAGGAAATGGCTCACCGTGGATGTTTTTGAGGAAAAATTAGTTGTGGTTTTAAAAATTCCGAAACGAGCACCCGCCTCGTCCAGCTGAGCAGATGCAGAAAAAGATAGAGAGCCCAAGAAAGAAAACAGTAAAGGGGTAACCGATACACATTTCAATACTATACATTGACGCAAAGGCAATAGCGTTTATTCCTACAAGTGAATTTGGCAAAACAAGAAATGATCAAGTAAGAACTTTGCTCATGGGCATTTCGAAGGCATTTCTGCTGCTACACTTTGGACTGTTACGATATGCCTTATAACAGGCGCAGCTGTCTTTATCAGCTAGTCAGGCGTGACATCTTAAATGAATAACTATGAGTAGTAAGAGGATTGGGCCTGTTAAGTGAAATTCACCCAAATAAATGTCGGTTAGTAATAGACCAGTGTAAATTAGAAGTTGGCTTAAGGTGGAAGGTAAAGTTTGGTTTGATGGGGAATTGTGGGAAGGAATTAAGTAACAGAGTAATGAGGGAATAAAGATCTCCGTGCAATTCTATTATCACTGTCCCATTTTGGATAAAAATTTCGACTGTGTCAGGCCACGTTTTCCGTTTGTATCCAGAACTGCCCTGTTTGTTGCTGGAAGACAGTGTACCCAATTTCGCGAGCTTGTTTTATTGTGTTCATTCACTAGCCTCGATTAGGCAACGTGCACTGGTCGTAAGGGCAGATAATGTGAAGATACAACCGTGAGCACCACCCCCAAGTGATTAAAGATAGGAGTAATCGTATCGACCTCTGGCGTTGTTACTGCACACTGACTCCAAACCTAACACACGGGAAGCGTGTTTGAAGCTGTTCCGCTCCTGGATCGACCGTCCATATTAGTGACACGTCAATTCGAAAATTACGGCTGAGGCAGTTTGCAACTAAACCCGTCGATTCTAATCCAGTGTGTGCCCAAAGGGAACCTGCCCTGGTCCATTCACCACCGGCAGACTCGTGGTATTGCGGTACGCGGCTAGAGTACTAATTCTTCCACTTTCGGTCTGCCAGCTTGAGCTAGCCAAAGTTACATTATTCTGAAGGGATGATTTGGTCGTGTTCTTTAAAGGTACGGGTGATAAGATGAGGTTATAAATGGGGTCACTTATTTCAAGTCAGCAAATCACAATATAATTTTAGAAATCTTCAGATTGCCTTTCAGCCACCTGTGGTCATTTAGTTTATTCTTCTGTAAAACACTCGTCGAGTTCTACATTTTTCTACTGGACACGGAAAACTGCGTTTTTCATTTCTTTTTTGCACTTTCTGACATTGGTCTTGATGAGATGTTCACAGGTACCAAACAAATTCGATATGTTCGTCACGAGATGCTTCTGATGTGGTCAATGCATTTTCTGTGGCGGGCTGTAACTGATTGATTGACGAAACCAATTCGGTTGGCCTCTGTGAATCTTCGAGAAGTATATCTGCTACAAAACTCAAGATCAAATCTATCTTTCGCTGTTTGCTAGCGCAGGTTCCAACCTTACGAGATTCTGAGGTACTGACCACGAGACCTAAGGGGTTGTTTACTAACAAGAGGGCGACGGAATGATCAGGAACTTGTGTGTAAAACTAACGCATTATCTTGTTTGCACCAAAAACGGGGACTAACCTACGAACATAGGTTGTAGGAAACTTCTGTTCTGACGATTGAAGCTTTTTTGGCATTTCTATAGTATATCTCCAAAAGAATATTGCATGCTTTTTGTACTCTTGTAACGTGCCAGCTCTCAGTCACCCGCAGGTTCACTGATTCACTGATTGGGCTACAGAAGAAGTGGTTTTACTTATCCATCGTCTTCTTGTGTCGCATTTTACTGCTTGGTCTCTGCAAGCATAGGCTTGCATCTTAGTGGCATTAAAGCAAAAAAACAAATTTTCTATTTTAGTGCAATAATACCGCAAACAATGGTCCGATAATGTAACATGAATCATAGAACGTGGTCCATAAATTAGTACTGATCAGGTCTCTCTTCACAGGTACTCGACTGAGCTAAGACGAAGAATTAGATCTAGGCTAATTTCCGATAGCCCAATGCGATATAAGGATCGAGTTTTGGGGTCGAGGGAACAGCTGGAATGATTATCAAATAGAGAGTTTAAGATGACTTGCAGTATCTCGGACGGAAATTTCTCACAGGAACTAATATGTAGGATACATGTCGTTAAGCAGATCAGAATATGGAATTTATGCCACAAGACTGATTAAAAAAGCACTATGGCCTAAAAGTCTTAAGACTTCCGAACGGCACAGCAAAGGTTACGGGAGAATAACATAGGAAGACTGACAAGATGTCCTGAGAAACATGCATAAATGACCTTGGACATAACTCGGAATCACATGAGTTCCTGGATTGTAGATGATGAATGCTGGCGTCCAGGCACAGTTGGCATTATCTGAATAACAGCTAAGATTAGATGGTAGATAGGTCTGATGTATTTTACGGACCCGATGTTGGGTAGGAGGTCATTGAGTAGGTCACATGGATCCTTGGTGAAACCAGAATAAAACAGGATGTCTGTTTGCCGTATGTATCTCGTGCACACCTCAAACAGGCCATAGCCTAGTTTGACCCCAGGTCGCTGGTAGCCTCTGACATGCTTCAGATTTTTTAATGATTTCCGATTAACTGATGAAAGCATTCAAAACCACAATCTAAAGGAGGTTGTTGCCAGCGCAGGAGAAAAGTGTCTCTGCAATTAAGGACGTTGGAAGATGAAGGAAATTCGAAATTTATATCCCACTTATACAAGCTTTCGTCTGCGAGCGGGGCATTCTAGATAATTAAGATTGGTTCCATTTTCTCACACAAGGAGCTTGGAAAGACAGATAAACACCCACGTGAGATCGATTAGGTACTACGTTGGGCTAAGCGCGAGCCAAGCTGATAGCAGCTGCTTGCTCACAAACTGTAAAGACAGTTTGTAAAATAAGTGATTATTCTCAAATAATTTGAATACTTCTAGCTATTATTCTTGAAAATCTAAAGAAAACAGACTAGTAGAGATAACAAAAAACAGAAGGTAAATTGACAGAACAGAGTTTTTCATACGAATATAATAACTTTCGCTTGTTCATTCAGAATTCTGCGTAGACAAATGGTCAGATTTTAGTCAAAAAATACAATCCTCTGAAAATCATTTATGGAGAAACAATAATGTGGAGTGAAAAATGCTAAGCAGAAGTTGTTATGGATGTGCGCCACTCTTTGCGGATAAAGTGTGGCGGGAAGAAAAATTCGCTCTCCGACAATGCTGAGGCGAAACACCATAAAACGAATTGTCGAAAGTGTTCAAAACTTCATCACCGTGTAAAGGACAAAAGAGATCAAAAATGACTTTCTGTAAATATAATCCGCCTCCAGATTGCCGCGGTTTACACAACACATGAATAGTGAGTTCAGTAGTAGTTCGCTTACCACTGACGTCAAATTAAACAAAGGCCTTCCAACTGTCTCAAAATCAGTGGTAGGTTGGTGTTATGTCGTGCAGCGTCAACATTAAGCGAGCCTGATAGCCCAGCTTTGCACTCCAGGCTCGAATCCCTTTCGGGTTGATATGCAAACCTAGTAACTCCTAAGATAGGCGAAACAGACGCACCGTGTACACACATGGCTTCTGTGATGGAAACGACAATGATATTGAAGGAAGAGTCAGTTTGTAAACAAAGCATCCTGGAAAGTGGAAAGAATAATCATTATTTGCATTATTCGTTGAAATTCTAAAACGAAATAACTTGAAATGTAATATGTTTATTAGCATCAGTAGTGATCGAGAAATACAACAGAGTTGACTATTGCTAGATGTTGTCACCTGACTATGCAAGGGTATGGTGTTCTCGAATGGCGTTAGGTCGAAAAGTGTTAGCCCTGAAGCAAACGAATACTAATACAAAATTCCTAATACCAAAAAAGAGACACCTGAGATCAACAAGAACTGAACTGCAATCACTGAATCCTTTAATTGTATTTGACACTGATCACCGAAATCACAACGAGTGGCCTGAGTATGTGGTCCTAGCGCACCGGGCAGTAAAATGCAACACGCCTGACAGTATCGAACCGGGGGATTTGTGAGATCAAAGAGGCAGTTCTTCCACAGTCGCGCAGGTCAATTCTACAGGCGCATTTATAAGAGCCAAACTTATAACAAGCAATAAGCAACTTTTAGGATGGAAAAGAAAATTGAACAATTTAAGCTTCCGGATCGAAACACTTGATTGTAAGACACCAGATCTCAAAACCGCCATTGCAATACTTGTTCCCGTGTGGACGTCCATGAATATCGAGTGTCACCAATGGGACGTCGACCTACCGAAAGATTTGTACTCTTAACCGTTTGTGGTGTTCTCAGATAAAGTAAGATCGAGGAGTATCATCTCTGACGCGAACGAAAACTGATCTGAAACGCCCAGCAATAAAACTGGTGACACTAATACACAATAAGGACAAAACCGCAATCTCCGGATTCCTAGATAAAATTGACAAAAATATATTATATGGATTATCGAATTCATCAGAACAGGGTATACCTATAGATGTAAACTTTAAAGGTAAATCAGGAATGAAGCGAGCACTAACTAAAAAATCCTGAACTAATGGCGAGCTGTTGAGGAAGTCACGTTAACATTGAACCACGGAAATATTTTGGTGGAGAACAGATAGTTGCTGGCATCTCACAGCAAATATACACTCCCGAAATGAATCGAATCAAATCTGACAGGTAAGTAATCGATCGGTTACTCTTGCGTGCCGAGAAAAATTCACGTGATTCGTTAGGTAGGGCGGCAAAAACGTGATGAGGTTCAAAGTTCTGATACCCAGACTGGACCTGGAACTTGACGCGTAAAAATCGATATACTCTCCACAACATCATCAGTGTGAATATTCTATTCTATTATAGATACACAGCACTAATCTACTTGTTAGCATATTCGAAGGCCAATATCATGATTCGTCCTTTATATCTCTTGACGGAACATGGGGGGAAATTGGGTAGGCAAACTAAGTTACTCCGTAGGAGATATACGTATTGAACTACCATAAGTTGATGGACACCAAATTACCCCATCGGAGGGACGGTGTGATATTCTGTGAAGAGTCTACGTGGAACTAAACATGGGGACCAATTAATCAGTATTTTGGATTTGCCAACACATGTCTGAACATCGTAAATATAATGTTAGTACCGACAAAACAATAAAACAAAGGTCCTGCGTAGTTCTCAGGAACCAGTTGATGGCGATCGGGAAGAGCCACTATTTATCAACACCACTGTGTCTGGTCAAGCCCTGCTTAGACGATATATTGGAGTACAACCATTATAAGAATTTTCCGAACGGATAAGGGAATCACAGTGTTCAGTTGGTGCATTAGTTTCATGCACATGCCCAATTTGTTCAAATTATTGCAACTAGAGAGCCAAACCGCAAAAAGGTTGGCTCTTTACTTCCATTAAGAGTGGTTTCAAAGACCCAGGCTTAGTAGTTAAAACTAGCTGGTAATGTTAGCACGATTTGAAACGCGTTCGTGTTAGGGTAACCTATTAATGCATTTTGTGAGTTCTGAAGCATGTTGGTACACGTACGGAACGACCATTGGAACAAATTTGGCCCATTTTCTCACTATGCCTGTGACTCAGATGTTTCTGTTTTCAAAATCAACTCATGTTGAATTACTTCGTCTCACACATACACACGCACACACAGCAGGCATACAATCTTGATTGATTAAGACGATTAAAGTCGCACAGTCCACTACAATTCAGCCAATATGGCTCTGACAACTGATGCAGTGAATCGATTTTTTTTCTCCAGTCTTGACTGGTTGACCGAGAACGACAACATGCACAATTTTAACGTGAGTTAACTACAAAAACCACTATGGCCTAGTTCCCACTCTTCAAGCTGACGTGCGTGCAAATCCGATCGAAACTTGTACATTTCTCTTTGCCGTCGATTTGAGCCGAAGGACTGCCAAACCGGTTAACGTTTTCGTTTCACCAAAACGACGAAGGTGTTCTGTTCCAAGGACAATGGTGCTGGAATCTTGAGCTAAGGAAGAGGAAATTTCGCAACAAACAGCCTTTTCCCCCAACTATTTGTTATTTCACTCTATGTGGTTGCTCACAGATACTTCACCTTGGCCAGATTCAGACCGATAAGATGAAAATTCAATCTGGACTATTCAAGTTACATAGTATTTTTGGCTTATAGTTTGTGAAGCAGTATCGCGTCTTAATCTGTTTAATCGTTACTTAATGGTTTTTCTCTATTTATATGAAAATCGTGCTGACCAGCGGCGAAATTTTAACCATGAATACAAATGTCAAGCCAAGTCCACGTACATTATTCGCTTAATGAAGTCCAAACCTAGGGCCCAATCGATCCGCCTTCCTTTCCGTTTGGCTTATTCTATCCATTTGGGCAACACTGATGTTCCTTGGCGTAAGCCTCGACCTCGTGCCGATCTATCAAAAAACGAAATGAATAAAGAATAGCGGAAAAAGAACCATTCACAAAAAAACGTGGAAAATGTTGAACCCAAGTAGGCTACTGATTACGGCATTTATCCACACCGGCTAAAGTTTCTAACAACCATTCGGGGAGGTTTCATGAACCCCAACCGAAAAGTCTAACGGCGTCTACTTATGCCAGTCCATTCCTTAAGCTTTCATAGTTCTTTGCAATGTTATGAGCTGACCAAAATTTGGTTTCTGTTTTTCTAAGCTTGAGTTCTATGATCCAATATCTTAAATCTAACTTCTGAATTGGTAAGGTAGCTCATGCACCGTGTCCAAGCAGTAATAAGAAGACCGTATCTCTAAGTCGGACTGCAGGACCGCTGCTGAACAAGCTGAATGTTTGACTAAAAGGCTGGTATCTTGCATCACGGATTTATCAAACTGATAAATATCAACTGCAAAACCAACGATAATTCGTGCAATATACCACCGGATGAGTTGTAGTTGCACAGATAACAAAATCTGTCCCTTTCATCCAACTCTCCCCATGCATGAACCAGGTATGGTTTCGAGCCAATTTCATCTTCCAACAGCATTTTACACTTAACAGGTGAAGACCCCATGATAAAAAATTATACTTTCGCTCAGACGGTCAAGAAAAACGTGCCGTTTTTGGGGTCCTCACTCTGAATCGTGCCATCGTCTGCATACTGTAGTTCAGGCATTTTATTATGTGAAGAAGTAATGATTCCGCTATCTTGGCACGAGAATGCGGAGATTTCCATACTCATCTTAGTTGCGGAGCTGATGATTTCTTTTCAGTTTTGCTTTGAGTGAGAATGGACAATCCTGACTAACACCGCTTGCCATTGGGGAACGCGGATGAAAGACCGCCATAGGTGAAAAGTTTTGTATGTTGAAAAGGTCATCTAAGAGCCCGAAATTAAGTGTCCCCTACCCACAAGCTGAACCGAATGCCTTTGTGATCCCTTCTTTTTCTCTCACCCTAAATCGTTGATTTAATCCTGATAGTTGCGGTTCAAGCTTGTATCTAATCGTTAAGAGCACACGGTAGTCTTGATATCGCAATTGCATTGGATTTTCGATGCCAATTCTGAATAATTAACCATTCGGAAACCGTAAAACACCCGGTAACTGCACAGTAAGGCGAAGCAACAAGCAAGCCAGTTTTCGGTACTTCATTAACTAGTCAGATGCAACATGTTTATTTGAGCGAAAGATTACCCAAGGAAAAACGTTGACGAGAACAGTTTGTCCGTTCAGACTGTGTCAACTGTGTAGTTGATTCGCTCAATGTGAAACTAACTTGCCAGTCGTTTTATGCTATCATTTTGACTATAAACGGTCAGGTCGGTTCCGGATTTTTGATTCGCTTTTCTGAGCACATAGCCAACGGTTATTCAAAGTAGCTGTAAAAGCTTCAACAGTGGGTGAATGTCCACACCAGGTCTGCTTCAACTTCAGACCGGTGACTGGGATGAGTGACGTAGACAAGTAACGCACATCTTTGAAATGGTCAAAGCCATAAATGTTGTTACGCTCTCCTTGTCGTACAAACAATGTAGCATGCGCGTCCCGTGCATTTGACCTACGAAACGCGAAATGAGTTTATCTACGATCTTCAATGCAGAGATCCTTTTAGAGACTACAATAAGAAGTAGACCGGGAGTGTGTTAGACATTTTCGTGTGTCCTATCTGATTTAAATAAATGTTTTCAATGTGACACCGAGAAAGGCCACATTATTCAATTTATATCTTAATACAAACCAATCAAGGAAGGAGGTCAGAATGCATCAGAATACCAGTACCTGACTAATCGCATGCATGCAATGTATTCTACCCCGTTTCGATGATGCTTTGGGACCTGAGCTAGTTTTGCAAGAAACAATTGTTAGCACACTTTAGCCCACGAACAAAGCAAACATTACATACCAACACGTTGAAATTTATTGTAAAATAATAAACAGTTTTGGTCCGGCGGGTGAACATCTTGGCCCAAGAATGTGAATATAATGCATGCTAACCTTCTTATCTCCGATTAATTTCTTCAGGTGGCAGGCACCAAATGAACACCATATCCTTCCTAAATAAGAAGCAATTTTCACATAATTGCTAATTATCAAAGAACCACAAATACAGAAGAATCAAGCAGATAATAAAAAAGAGTGGATGGATTGCTTGCTCATCGACCAAGTTGATTATATACGAAAATTTATAATTCTTTTTATGAAAACTTCTGACTGTCTGCTTTCTTTGTTTATAGCAACCACATGTCTGTAGCTCGTGGTCCACGAGAGTTCCACGTAGACTCTTCACAGAATATCACACCGTCCCTCCGATGGGGTAATTTGGTGTCCATCAACTTATGGTGGTTCAATACGTATATTTCCTACGGAGTAACTTAGTTTGCCTACCCAATTTCCCCCCATGTTCCGTCAAGAGATATAAAGGACGAATCATGATATTGGCCTTCGAATATGCTAACAAGTAGATTAGTGCTGTGTATCTATAATAGAATAGAATATTCACATTGATGATGCTGTAGAGAGTATGATTAGTTGGGAACTCACAACTGCGCTGGATGAGCGATTGAACGACGGAACGGCACCAGAGATCACGGCAGGAGACCGAGGGACTCACAAAACCGGAACAAAATCGCTACAGTTATCGAAACAGATCACGGAAATAGAAGGCATTATTTTCCGAACAGCTGGTGGAAGTTGAAAACCACAGCAAGACCGAGGTCCTACTTCCCGGAGCCAGCAAATTCCAGAGAGAGTGGAACAGCTGTTTACCATTTTGAAGACGGGGGACACCACTTTTCGGATTTGCCAAGATCTACAAGGAGACAAACAGCCGTGGATCGAAAGGGACACATGTTCTAAAGGAAGGCCAGTTTGGAGGAGGAGGCGAGGGCAATCCTCCAATGAAGCCACAACGAACAAGTAAAAACCTTTGTTTAACGGCCAAGAGCTGCATTACGAATAAGCAGGCACAACATTGCCAGAAGTCAGAGAGGCAGCAGGACTCCGCCAACTGAGATCTAGCTACAGTCCAAGTAGTCATTCATGGCAGTCGGACCAACACAGCCATTGGGAGGCTCAAAAGAAAGAAAGCAAGAGTGTCCATCACACGCGCAAATCTGACCGAGAATCACCAGCTCGACAGAAACTGGATCCCTCGTGAGCTTCGTTTGGAAAAGCAGTTTGAAAAACATGGCAAGATATAGTAATTGGAACTTGCTTCTTTGGACAATAAGCGTATGAGCTACCAGCTTGCTTCTTTGTCAAAATATGATTAGTCTGTTTTTAGGGTTTGAGTATTCTAAAAGGTCAATCTATTCCATTTTATGTTTTTTATCTCGTCGTTCGCAGTCTTCCATATCTGACACCAATTCTACAAAATTCATTTTTCCCACCCTGTAAGCTATCATTTCGAGTCATATGGCTGTTTCCACAAGCCACGGTCATTACTCACTTTACATAATCATAACAAGCCAGCAAGCGATAAATTCTGATAGCAGATCTCTCACAGACTCAGTTACATACTTTCTCAACTGTGTTTAACAGATTCAAGCCTTTCCTGTATTATTTTTGCCCTACTCTGTGATGCTCATCTTTTATGGTGAATGACGCACTGTATCAGCTTTATGACCATTGGATACCATATTACTCTATACGACTCAGTCAGACCCATGTTATTGGGTGGGACACATTTAATCTCTTTCCTGTTCAGCCGGCTAGCTTCAGCCGCTGCTTACTTTTAGTACTGTCTCTGTTGAACAACCTGGTATCTTGTGGTCACCTTTGCTGACGGCCGAGTGGACAGATTCTGCTCTCCCCACCGCTGTCTTCCATCTGTGTACACTGCCCGAGCAAGCTTACATCTTTAGTAATTTACCAAGCCGAATTATGTGTCCGACGGCGTTATTTCTGGAATTTGTGTAAACATGATGAAATTCTTCAACTCATTTATCGAGTGAACCCGTGCTCCCATTGACGGTTCGCAGCTGTCCATCGACAGAATATCCTGATTGCCATGGACTACTTGCAGTCACTCAGTAGGCAAATGATACTATCAGAAGATTGATGCTACTACAAGACTACCGTTTCCTGTGCAATAATTCTAATGCCGATTTTTGTTCCCTTTGTAGTTCCATAAATATCTGCTTTAACCAGATCATAACACTGGGACGTTTCCCTTCACCAATTCTCGTGGCCCATACGTACGTAATCATAGGTAATATGGAATTTACAGCTGCTGCTATCAATGAATGTATGCTTACCGTCTCCAGTTCGCTAAGGTATAGTCCGGACAGTATTTGGTCGATGCTACCCCTTAGATAAATCCAAAAGCGGTTTTTATACAGCTCCTAGGAATCCGCAGCGTGCACACCACAGGACTGAGCAGGTTACTAAGGAAGCCTCAGGTCATACCCATGTGACTAGATGAGTCAGGCTTGTGCAAGCCAGACAACCTCGCACAACCGTTGCTATTACCGTGATTGCATCTTACTTACCCTCTACCTTTTTTATATAAGGTTCCTAATCCTTCCAACCAATAGCTGTTCCTTCAACTCACACCATAAATTTGTACACCTTCATCTCTCATTGCTCTCATTCCACATTTCATACGAAAATTATTTCTCATCAACGTTTTCAAGGTCATCACGACTTTTATCGTTTTTCTCACTTACATAACTTTTACAGGACTATTTGTCCTATGACATGAATGCTAAACTCATTATCAATAAACCGTAGAAATACTGAGAAGCTGTTGCACTCTGGTTAAGAACTATTACCCGCACCCGAACTGGGACACAAACCCTCGACAAAAGACAGTGAGTCAAGCGTCTTAGCTGATGATTCCGAATAAAGATGCAACAGCTGGACAATATTTTGATGGGTTCTCAGTGATGGGTTAGCCACTGATAGAACATGATGAATAATTTCGGGAAAGCATATATTCTCCAACTACTAACGCTTATCAAACCTTGTTGCATATTTATTCATCAACGACGAAGTACAGGTAGTTGCTTCTTCGTTTCACTCGCCCATATACGTAAATGCTTGTGGCAATGCATCGAACAGAAGTTTCTTCGTGTTATAGTCTTGCGTAATTTGATAGACTTCTTTTGCTGTCTGCAGTCTATTTTGTTAAAGCTTCACAGCCCATGGGCCTCCACCGGCAGTATCATTCCTATTTTGATAATTTGTCATTAAACCACCTTGTTCTTGAACTGCCCTCGAATAAACTTCTCACAGAGCGTGGGCTCTCAGGAGACGTTTTTGCGAAATAAATATCCCTTAAGCTATTGTAGAGGAGAGTACGACCACAACGAATGGCGAGGGCAATCGACTCTGGAGGACGAATCAGCCAGAAGCAGTCGTTCGAAGAAGCAACAACGACTATATCAAAAGCGCGCCCCAGCAGACAAAGACCGCGGCGTAGCAAAAACAGAACTCATATAGACGGCAAGACTCCGCTAGCTACGAGCTAGCCACGGTTCAAGTCGTCATTCACAGCAGCTGGACCAAAATACCTAAAGGGAGGTTCAAAAGAACGGAAGCAAGAGTATACGGCACACGGTAGAATCGTCCCGGGAATGCTTAGCCGATCAGAACATGCATCTCGCGTGAGAGTAGTCTGGAAAAGGACAACATACATGTCTGAGCAAAGCCTGTGGACTTGGGCTTGTTTGGCTTCGCAATAAATATGTGAACCACCTGCTTGCCTTATTGCTACATTATAATCACATTTCAACATGGTTCTCATCATCATGCTAGAGGTTGGTTGCAATTCGCCTCATGAATAATAACAATTATCGTTGAATAACTAACTTCTAGCATGAGCAACTTTACCAGTCATAGAAAGTATAGTCTTTCTTCCTTTTTCAATTTCTTTGCGATTAAAACTTTTTACCTTGAAATCTTCATTCACCGCAGTCGATATGCGGAAGCTCTCGATTTTATCACACGCTTCACGCAGCAGTGTTAGTAAAAAGAGCATGCCTCATAACCAGTAGTGCCCACTACACGCAGGAGAGGAAGCAGCAGCCATGACCTTTAGACCTGAAGTAGCACTGAACCGTGTACGGTCCTATTAGGTCAGGTGTGGTAACGAGTCGGGTGACAGTGCATCGTCACCCACCACCAAGGTGATCTATGGATTTGGGACTAGAAATTCTAGCCTTTTTGTCACAGACGCTTTATCCACTCGATCACCGTCAGATACGAAAAATTTTCTCTTTAGGGAAATCTTTAATTCGGTCAGTCCGTGACCGCTTCCCGAATAGTTCATTAGAACACACTGAGAACCAGTGCAACCTGACGAACAAGTTAGTTTCAATTATTCTTAAACAAGGTTAACACCAGATGAGTAGTACTAATGGATTACGGTTGTACTGGTCAAAAGTTTATCCTCTTTTATACGTGCGGATGTGTGCATGGATGTATATATACATATATGTGAAATTTTACTGACTGAAGTTTTACATTTGCAGTCTTATAATGTATTGGACGTGACCACTGAACAGAATAGGACCCGTTCAATATGTTTCCAGGAAAAAACCAAGGAGTTCTGAGCAGTGCATGTCGTTGCTTTTCATATGCTTTCCCAGCGTGATCTAGCTGCATCATGTGACTTGCTCATTAGGTGCTGGTCTTGTGAGCCATCCATAAGACTGTGTATATCCTTGAGACCCTCTTAATTTTGATTCACGCCTTGTATTCCTGCCGAGTTTTCAATAACGATGTAAGCAGTGCTCCGAATGTATCTACATGCCAGTTCTGCAGCTTAAAGTTGGCACCATGTGCCACTGGATTCCGAAATTATGATATGGCTATTCAGAAGTTTGTAAAACATTTCGGTACCCTAGAAACTAGACGTGGTTACCTTCCCATTTCGTTTTCCTTTGGCGCTAATCGCCTGCAAATCTCCCCATAATATGGGACAAATTTTATGCTGGAACTAAAGTTATCAGGCTTTTTGGATGGTCTTTAGCGAAAACGGAAATGTTTGGTTCATTAACTTTCACTATGCCAAGCGAGTGAGTGAATGAGTGAATGAGTGGGTGAGTGAGTGAGTGAGTGAGTGATTGAGTGAGTGAATGAGTGAGTGAGTGGAATGTCAAACCATGGAAGAAACTACATCTACTCGCAGACAACAAAAACTGGAGATTTCCAGGTGCACCTGCCTGCACAGTTTGTCGGTCTTTGTTTTTTACAAATCGCAAGCCTTTCATTAATACAAGTCCCAATGGACATCATCAGCAATTGTTCGAAACAGAATTCCTTACTGAAACTTCACAACTTACATTAGGCTCATATTTTATGGAGTCGTGTGACTACTAACTGCAAGTTGATTAGAAATTAACATAACAAGTAACTCAACCGCGACCAGTGAAACCAAAACAACCAATAGCAAATTATCTAACATGCATCATGCTAGATAAACATATTCCCATCGACGTATTCTTTTGGTCAGTGAAATGCACACTCAGCGGAAAACACGAATAAATTACGAAACGCTTAGTTATCTTAGTTTTAACTAAAGATTATTCTTGTTTGATATCAGAAGATACTAACTCGTCATCACTAAGGCAGATCTGAATTACAGTACGAAGTGACGGAATTTTAGTTGCCTAAAAGGGAATGCATAGCTTTTCCAACTAATCTCTTTCCCAAGCCCGACGTTTATCCAAATCGATGCGTGCCCTTGGGATGACGCTGAGTCCGAGTTAAGCTGATCAGTAAATAACAAAAACATGAAATAGAACAATTTTTTCCCTTATTTCTTGTTTTCTATAGAAATTGTTGTATTTATCTGTTATGGTCGAAATTTCGGACTCCCGTGTTACCACGCCGAAAGTTCATCAGCATATAATTGAAGAAATGGGTAAAATATGAAGACAGTCGTATTTATGTGACACTCTGATCTACAATCATAGTAGTTCACAGAATAAACTGGTCAGATACCACGAAAGCTTTAAGTTTGTTCTGTTTGTTAGTCTGTAAAAAGACTTATTCATCTGTGGTCCAATATCGCCGGAATTAGATTCGGTTTTTTGTTGGTCCCGAGCAACGGTCGTTGTGTGTCTCTAGTATACTTGATCAAGTTTACTTTCGGATGTTCACCAAGCAGCTGCGCGTGTGTCGTCCTAAAATTCTAAGAATAAACTAAGCCTATGATTCTCATGATATTCAGAAAGACAAAAATTTTTGCCATTAGTTAACCTAATTTATGCAGCCATCATTATTCCCATGCATTTTGTTAATTTTACTATTCTTGCTCTGATAGGTCATTGTCTTGCATCGTATAGGGATTGGATTCCATCACTAAAAATTGCGAGGATCGTGAAAAGCGATGTATATCATTTTATATCCGGACCAAACGACGTAAGGAGTGTATCGAAAAATCGATGCGCCATGTATTGGTTTTTATTGTGAATGATATAATATTAATAACACAGCGTTGTTGGTAGATGTAATGCGCATTACATCTACCAACAACGCTGTGTTATTAATATTATATCATTCATATATCATTTTATCTTCTTTTATCTTTGCCCACTGGATTGGCCAATTTAGGTTTTAAATGGGAACAAAACGGACGAGTTAAGCCTACTCACATCGCACATCGGAACAAATGCTCTGCAGTAATGTGAAGGTTTGATGCATTCTCACTAGCGGTTTCAGATTTCATATTATTCCGCTTCGGAATTGCCTCAAACGGTCTTTGTTAGTGATCTGCAAGGGCTTAGCTTAGGCCAATATCTGTGTTCATTTAACACAGGGTTTTCGATGGGAAAAATCTGGCCAGATTTCAAACATCCATGCTACCTACAACTCTTACTGGGGCAACAATACACTATCGATTTTGTTAAAATAAAATCCGTTCAACTAAAACTTTTGGTGAAGAACATGCATTTTCTCCCGTTTGCTACATCTATTTTCACATGACATAAATAATACACTAAATCTGCCAGCCACGAGAATGTAACTTCCACATGTGACCGCATAAGTTTGTACTTTTCTCCATTCTATGATTTCTGAATAGTTGATTTTCTATGTGCACACAAAACAGTTCCAAAAGTCAAGAAGACTTTGTCAGGTAAAGAGGTCAAACAAAGTATGGTCGCAAGTAAATCTACGTTAGTATCCCCCTAACGGGATAGTTTTCCGCAGCCCGTATGCCTGTATTTTGACCAATTTTGATAGACAATACGAATAACTTCATCGCAAAATAAACATTTTTCTCAAGAAAACTCTTAATGGCAAACACAGGTACACAAACACATGCATAAACTTTCTACGTTTGCCGTGCTGTAATTTTGTCACCCTTTCAAGGAACATTCAAATATCAGTACACTAACAACGCTTCACGTGGGCGGAGACAGAACAGAAAAATTTCTCCTGCAGCACAGCTTTAAATCAGGATTTAGTCATGCGCATGCGACATCAGGTCATGCGATGCTCATCGACACAATGCAGCACGTTATACTCCACAGAAGTTTTGGTCCATCGTGTCTCTGTGCGCACTACTTTAGGAACCCACATGCCAATCGCACTCGTTTCAACCACGATAGCGCTATAGTGTTGAGACACTAGACTCTGGTAGTGAAACAGGTCGATACACCCGTGGCAGGCCATAGCTGAATATTAAAGAAACCGGGGTGAAGGACACTGGATCTTTATACCTATGCCAACAGGCGCACAAACGGTGTGTACGCACAGGCTGCTATACATGGAAATAGCACAAAAGTACGAGAAATTAAAACCACACTAACGTTTCAGTGCACATCAAATTGATAGCAATATATAAGGACACTGAGCCTAGCAAATCTGTTTTTTCTCTTTAATAAAACCATCCGGACCGGAGTCGAGGAGGTTCATCAACATTTACGAGAAATGGTGCGTTTAGCTAGACATAAACCTCTTATTGTTCCTCTACTTGAATAGCGCGAGTGTATCAGCGTACATGTCGGACAAGCTGGAGTGCAAATGGGCAATTCTTGCTGGGAACTTTATTGCCTAGAACATGGAATTCAACCCGATGGACAAATGCCCGATGATAAAACACTCGGGGCTGATGATGGTTCTTGCAATACCTTCTTCAGTGAGACGGGTTCAGGAAAACACGTTCCACGTGCCGTATTCATCGATTTAGAACCAACTGTTGTGGATGAAGTCCGTACAGGGACCTATCGTCAACTTTATCATCCCGAACAACTGATCAGTGGGAAAGAGGATGCCGCCAACAATTACGCACGTGGACATTACACGATCGGTCGAGAATTCATAGATGCGGTGCTTGATCGCGTTCGGAAGATGACCGATCAATGCAGTGGATTGCAAGGGTTTTTGATATTTCACTCATTTGGTGGAGGAACTGGGTCCGGTTTCACATCATTATTGATGGAAAAATTGAGCGTCGAATATGGGAAGAAATCCAAATTGGAGTTTGCTGTCTATCCGGCTCCACAAGTGTCCACTGCAATGGTTGAACCGTACAACTCTATTCTTACAACACACACGACTTTGGAACATTCTGATTGTGCATTCATGGTTGACAACGAGGCCATTTATGACATTTGCAAGTAGGTCTTTATCAAATATTTGAACTGGTCCATTAATGTACCTTTATTCCAGGCGCAAACTGAGTATTGGGTTTCCAACGTATACAAACCTGAACCGCATTATCGCCCAGGTGGTTAGCTCAATCACTGCTTCATTGAGGTTCAGTGGTTCTTTGAATGTGGACCTCAATGAATTTCAGACGAATTTGGTGCCCTACCCACGCATACACTTCCCTTTGGCCACTTTTGCTCCCATTATCAGTGCGGACAAAGTTGGTCATGAGCAGCTCAGTGTGTCGGAAATAACACATGCATGTTTTGAACCAGCAAATCAAATGGTTAGATGTGATCCACGCAAAGGGAAGTACATGGCCTGCTGTCTGTTGTACCGTGGTGACGTGGTTTCAAAAGATGTGACTGACGTTATTTCCTATATCAAAACGAAGGGCACCGTGAATTTTGTCGAATGGTGTCCAACCGGTTTCAAAGTGGGCATCAACAGTCAACCCCCATCGGTTGTCCCGGGTGGAGATTTAGCCAAGGTGAAGCGGGCATTGTGCATGTTGAGCAGCACAACTGGAATCCGAGAGGCCTGGCAACGCCTTAACGCGAAGTTCGATTTGATGTATGCGAAGCGAGCATTTGTACACTGGTATGTTGGTGAGGGTATGGAAGAAGGCGAATTTTTGGAGGCACGTGAAGATTTGGCTTCATTGGAGAAGGATTACGAGGAAGTGGAGCAAGACTCTTCTCACTCGGGAGCTGCTAACGACGACGAAGACTACTGAGTCGTCCACATTCAGGCTCGTGTCTTTTAAATACATACTTCAAGCCTATTCTTATTTTTACCACATTACTTGGTCATGTAGCAGCATATTGAGAACAAACTATGAGTAGGAAAGTAGGACTTACCGTTCTCAAATAAGTGAGATATCTCTTAGATAGCCATCGTTACACTTGTGACTCTAATGAATTTTCGTGCACAAATTCCTTTCTCCGTTGGGGTTTTCGTAATTTATCACAGTGTTTGTTAATTCTTTTTGCAACCTTATCAGTTAGCGGCAATTTCACCACTTGTTTGAAGTGCGAAATCCTTCCGGCTAAAGTTTTAGAGCAATGTTCTCTCTTTACCTATTTCCTTCATCCTATGGTTTTTTTACTTGCATTGGCTAAGTGCACAACCGGATGCTATCAAACTGGTTACAATAAATTTATTGATCTAAACAGTATCTGTGATCTTCTTTTTCAAAATGCAAGTCATCCATCACCAGTATTTGATCACCTGATGAGTAATAATCTGCAGTTTAATAAATTCCTTCACCAGAAGGAGCGCGGTATCACATACCATGTGTTGATGTTTATTAAGCCATTGAGACTCACCAGAATAGCTAAGGAGCTATGACGGTAAGCTCATGGTTGTTTGTCTCGGGTTCACTTCCCTGTTCGAGAGCGACGAGGACGGAATGTAGCCAGTCCTCGACATAGACAAAATGAATGTAACATGCTTGTATAGTTTTAACTATGAGTTAGGCATTGATGCCCCATGATGAACCTTTTGGAAATCACAGTAAATATCCTATTGATTAAACCTATCAGGAGGACTTTGTCGGAATCAAGAATTAATTGACTTGTCGGTCAAAATGCATGACGTCACTTGGTTTGGTCTATTCATTTATAGGCTTCCTTTGTTGAAGCAATCACGTAGCTGTGATATTTACGAAGACAAGTCTCTCGTATTTATTATTCTTAACCAGAGAAGAATATTGCTGCGATCTAATATCGTCACATTGTTTGCTTCTACGATAAACCGAACTATCCAGCGACCGAGTAAATAATACGCCGGGCTTTGAAATCTTTGTTGGTAGATACATTTGATCACATGCCACGAAACTGTTACACAATCTTTACGTGGCCAACTTAAAACTAATTTGAAGACATGCAAATAACGTTCTCGACAACTATACAGTTCTGGGAATCATAGAGACGTTTAGTTAACTCCTAGAGCTACGACTCATCCATTAAAACTAAAAATACGTCATAAAATTCAGTCGGCATGATAACGGTATACCTAGTAGCCAAACCCATAAAAGACCAATAAAGTGATCCTCACAACAGCTTGTACTGATTAAATGCATTAATTTTATTCGTCGAAACACTGACTGCCCCTCATCCAACTGAACAATAGAGAAAGAAGATCAGTATCGCGAGATGTTAATATCTCGTACTGCCGTTTCAACTGCAAACCATTTGGGAAGTGCATATTATTCAGTTATAAAGTGCAGACGTTAAAGTCAGTGCGGCAAACGCGGGACCGTGCCCATAAATTTTTTTCAAAATCTCTTGTTTGCGTAATCTGATTAGCGTTGCTTCGCGGAAAGGTAAAATCCGCAAATTTCTGACTCCTGGCTGTACAAAAGACTCTTCTGAACCCACAAATACATTACTCAATGTTTCACCGTCCACCCACAAGAAGTTTTCCATCGATGTGGATTCCCTTTATACAAAATACTTGATCATTCGTGCGATTTTCTCTTCTACAAGTATTTCATTTTTCCGTTCCGGCTGACTCTTTACGAGAACCTATCATTATAGTCTGTACCCGCAATAGTTGATTTGATTTCGAAGTCACTGCGTGCATAAAAGTCGACGGTGTGGGAATGAGCATCTCATTAAGCCCAAAACTAGCAGGTGCGTTTTATCCATGACAGAAACAAAATGGAATGCTCGTATTCCTAAATTAGTTTTATCCAAACGGTATGTTGACGATATCCTTATTTTTTCTGACCGCAAAAATTTTCCCAACGTTTTGAACTTTCTTACTTCCGCTCACCCCAACCTTTCAGTTTTACATGGAGAAAAGGCAAACTACTCCATCAATTTTTTAGATACCAAGCTCACAAGACGTTCTAATGATATCATAAACAAGTCCACCCACAGAAAATCCCGGTTGCACGGTCAATACTTCCACTGCATAAGTTTATACCAATTTTACACAAAGGCGAACAGGGATATTTCCTCAGCCGATGACCTACCAGGAGAAAAGGACCTCCCTTGAGCAACACCCATTCGTAATGGTCACCAAGCACAATCCATTGAATTCCACGACTTACAAAGTCTGAAGGGTAACCCAATCCATAAAGCTGAGAAGAAAGCCATTTGCATCAGACTAGCCTCCTAAGGAGACCATATTCTTAACGATATGCGTCACAAACTCAGTTCAGCCATAAATCGCACACTCCCAGCCGAAGACCTTCACATCTTCCCAGCTACCGGGAGGATTATTCTGAACCAATGTGGATCTAATCGAACCTGAAATTCTGCTTTACATTTTCTATACCTGTTCTCCTACCGTTGTGCTGACACGTCTAACACTTCTAACACATCTATTAGGCGTGAAAACAACTTTTGGTGACTGAACGACAATTATATTTTGGCCCTGCTTGTTGTGGATCGTTTGCGTCAGCAACAGGCTGAGACATATCTACCAAGGGCGGTAGATGAGCATTGCGGTCGGCATCAATCTGCGGACGCACTGGCTTTTTTCTAAGGGGCCTCAATTTACTTCTTTTCAGTCTTGCCCTATGCTACGTAGCATCCGTCGCCGAAATTTTAGTCGGTTGTTGCACCAAAAGTTGATATTTATATGCGTCGTCGCAGTTTTCTGAAATAAGTCCTTATCTAGGAGCAACATACCAACCAACCACTGTAGTCTTATGTTGAGCATTGGACAATTGGACAGCGTATCTGTCTTTAACCATTTTGGTCAATTTATTCTATGTTGTTTTCATCCAGGCCCTATCCGAATGTGGTGTAGGACAGCAATAATATCACCAACGGTGAACTCTGTGACGGGAAATGCTCAAAATTAGCAAAAAGCTAGCAATGTGTCATGAAAAAAATATGGTAACATTCAAAAGTAAATTGCCTACTTTTAAGTTCACCGGCTAAGCAGTACTGGGGCCCACGAATTCACGCACATCCATAAGCCTCGAGTTAACACCAAACAGCCCCGTCAAAAACACCGATGACGTCAGTCTTACAATGCTACCAGAAATTGGCCACAGTTGTTGCGTCGAGTCTTTGAACGAAAACACCATCGACGTGAATTTGCAATTCGATGATACAATGAGCGAGCTCCGCCGTGTTCTCCGAGACTCATTCTTCTAAACCGATGTGCATGTACATTCCATTGAAAGGATTGACTACAGAGTTCACTAGCGGTGTCCTCGTATAAATAGAAACGTCCAAACTCAGCTTGCGCAAGCCATGTAGCAGTATAGCTACTGTCCCCATGGGCAATTTTTCTGTAATGGCCATCTCCCGTGCCACAAATCCTGCTGAAACCGCTCCTTCTAACGAAGAATCCATTTTCCTTTCCTCAACGGCGAAAGCAACTCAGTTTAGTGCGTTGAATTGTAATTGTGGTTTACTTTATGAAAACCACTGTGGCCTTCAAGACTCATCTAAGAAGCTTCACCGGTTTCCGTAAATATGACCGTATAACTTTTGCGATCGACTAAGGATTAACGCTGATAGTACCAGTTTCCAACACCACCTATTTCTTCTGATTGTGTCCTCGGGTGTCTGCAACTATTTGTCTCTTCAGTGCTTTTTCACTCCAGCCACCCCCCTAATTTCGCCATACATCAAAATCCACACAGATGAGCTTTAGTAAAGTCCATAAGTCTGAATGCTGGAAAAACAAGAGTAAATGCATAGTGGGCGAAATAAATTAGTCATCACTGATTGTAATCACCCACATTATGCTGTACTGCCCGATGTTAGTTTTCTGTAAGAAAATGAGACTTATTATGGGAATTTTCGCAGCTTATAATTGTGCTGTTTTCGGCAAATGCTGTGATTAATTTTGATTGCCATGTGCTCTGTTTAAAGTGGCTTTTGAAGACATGAATAAGTGTGCAACCAGAAACCATGTCAGTTGCGTTCACATGGCTACCACTGATGTTCATGCGGACACGACCACTGTTTTTGTAAATGATTTCGATATTTTCGCTCATCTTTGTTTTTCTATTCCAGATTTTTAGTTTTAAAATGCAATTTTCGCATTTTTCAACGTTAACCACTGACATCGTCCAATAAATATTTGTGTTAGCTCGGAGAACTGGCCCCGAGAACATTTGCGTTCCCCCCGAGTTCTATTCCCAATTAACGTGCCAAATTATGCTTCGCCCATAAACATCAAAGGTGAGCGCCTTATCCATACAAGCAAAATTTATTTGCAGATTTCTTACTATCAACTCCTCCGCATTAGTCATACTGCATGCTTTTGGCAAACGGCACAAGGTGGTTGGCTGTTGTATTCAACACAGTCATTTCTTCCGCTTTGCCTACGAACGTCCTAATCTGCGCGACAGAAAATCAAACACAGATGGAGATGCGCACGTGACGAACGTCCAGGGCCGATTTTCTTGACGTGGATCACGTGTTGCGTTTGCTTCCCCTTAGCCGTTGTGACCAATTGTGTGTCACCCTTGCTTGGTTATGCAAGACTGCAATACTGATATCCCAGACACTCGACCGGTAAAACGAGAAGAGGGTCGGAAGCAGTAGGAGGTTAAATATGTCTGATAGGAGCGTGGGAGCTGAGCGTGCGCGAGCAACGCGCAAATGGCGACCGTGCTGGGCGGTCAACGTTCGGTTAAACAAGCCACCTGGGGGAAAAAATTCATGTTTCGCTGCAGACGTAGGGGAAATTTTCGTAGTGCTAGAATAACACTTATATAGATATATCCATATATCTATGTATATACTTACATATGTAGATGTACAAACGTTTTCAAAAACGTACTATGCATTAATAGAACTAGGATGCCAACACAGAAATGACAGAAGCAGAAGGTCTATTTGGTAATGACATTCTGTAAATTTTGGAGCTTTGGCATAGAAGACAAGTTCTATTTTTCTAAACACTATGGTACTAATTCTGCCCACTTCCATCTGCCCTCCATACACTACTTTTTACAATTTCCGCTGACCATCACCATTAAGGACTTAACGGCGAACACAAACCAGCTTTCGCGTGGTGGACAGTTTTGTGTTTAAATGGTCATCGCGCGTGGACAAAAGACTGATAGTGAAGGATAATCCCCTTTTGGAGCTGCCTCATTTGGCCAAATTAGGGATTAATTTTTGGAAATGTCTGTATATTCTTCTTTTTGATTATTCGCGGGTCTCGTGGATGTTATTATTCCGGGTTGTTCACGATCCCCCAGTTGGTTTGAATTCATGCAACTGTGTGTGACTTTCAAATCGCCTTGGACACACACTGGGCTTTCAGCCAGTCCTGCTTGATAGGGTTCCCCAGCAGCCGAGCTCAGGCTACTCATGCTCTGCAGAACCTCTGGAGTAATTGTTTCGTTGGCAATACGCACGCACCATTTCAGCTGAAAGTGTCATAAATTCCAGCCGACTGTGACACTGTGGTTCTCTTAGTAAAAGGTGGATCCGTCGCAAGGGTTCGGTGCCTCAAAATGCCCTCTCCTACGTTTCAGGGCGGACCAAGCGCTCTAACCGTCGGCAAGCCCTACGCCCCCAGGGAGAATTTTGGAGGCGATTTTTCGTTTACTGGCCAAAACTTTACTCAATTCCTAGCCGGTAGAGATCCCTTTGACTAATCGGAATTTGCCTAACTTTAATAAACTACACAATCCGCCTTCGAAAAGTTTACAAATGTCATACCGTTGTCAATGTAAAATTCACGCATGACAACATCGAATACCCCAGCTGAAAACTGAGGACCGAATAAAAATGCAGTCTTCTTTAAAGCAAAACGAGTGCAAAAGAAACAAACGGCAGCAAACGAATTAACAGTCGTTTTATAGTCCCTTATTTCAGAAACATCGACCCTCTGCATCCTCATTTATTTTTGGAACCTTTATTTGCAGAACCACATCCTGATAATTCACTTACACGCGACCGGTTCCTGACACAATCTGGGGAGCACAACAATCGGGCTGAGTCAACTTTTCACCAGCCTTCAAAAGTTTGTCCAGCGAATCACCATGAAAAACTGCCGCACAGTCAAATCCACCCTAGCTATATCAGATTCGCTACCACAAGATGAAGTAATTACCATCGAATATGCCCTAGCCAGTTAAAGGTACAGCCAATTCATGCCTGATCCTCCACTCATTAGCCCATCTGGAACTTGATTTAAGTCCTTTCAGAAACCTACTTCTTAGTTTCAGTCGGTGCAAAGCTACATTTTGAGCACAGTATTTTCTAATTTCGTGGTTCTTCCAGGGTAACATTATGCTCAAGTGACCATGTTTAACCTTTAGGGATTTCTCCTAACCCCGAGCTGCTCTATCGTTTTCCATTGACAGCGACGTTCCAAAAGACTTAGTATCTGAGACCTCATGATCTTAGATTTTTCTTAGGTTGGCCTTAATTTCTTGTAAAAGCAATGTGCACAATCATAATCTTGGGTGCTTCGCGATGACTAAAGTTTCACGAATGGCTCAACCCAAAGGGGTTTGGTCGGTGCATGAGTCCCTCTTCCTACCTTGTCGTCGCTTCAAAACCCAGTGAGCCTCTATAACGTCGAGCCTATCAATAAAACAACTGAAGCGTCCCTCGGAACTCCAAGGGTAACATCCTCACCGAAATAACCTTTCCTTGTCAAGAACTTGGGTCCTAGCATGGAGACCCGTTGGTAGAACTAGCGTATTCAACACGTCTATTACTTCTTCCGCACCAATTGAAGATACCTTGAATGAGACTGGCAAACACCTTCGCGCCGAACTAGTTATGGGCCTAGCCAGACCAGTACAGTCAAACTTTTCCGGCATTCGGTCAAAGCACTTCAAATCAAGGAGGCATCCGTAACTCCATCCCGCTCGTCTTTCCCCAAGACCGTCGTCTTTAGTCCTTCTACAGCTACCGGAATTCTCCCTAGGTATTCAGCAAGGAAACCGCAAACATTTCAGTCAAATCTTTAGCTACGTGATAACCACCGGAATTCTGTTGCAGAAGATCGTGGTGGCGTTTCGGAAAACCTCCCCAACAGTTCTTTTTCTTCACATAGCACTGGTAATGCCGGTGTCCCTCTTGTAACCAAATAGAACGAAGCTTATGGTCTGACACTAACCTCCACTGGTTTGGTGGGCTTGACGCTTGGACTTCCCTACAGCAGACCGATTCATGAACACCGTTGCAACTTGCCCACTTGTCTCCTCCAAAGAACCTGGGTGCACATTCTTAACTAATCCCACCTTCTCTAGACTGGTAGCGAAAATTCCCTGTTTGTGCAGGAAGTGGATGCACCGGTTCCTTTTCTAGCTAATACTAAAACTGACAGATATTCACAGATCACACAAGTTCAGTTTTTTACCGTTACCTTGGAACTAATTTCTCCATTCAGCCCAGCCCGAAACTACAACCATGGGTAAACTGAGTAACATTCTTTTGATATTTCCAGAGGAACACAAATCAATCAAGTAACCTCACTGTTTTATGGTACTTGTGAAAACGACGAACTTATTTGTCCTCAGGCGTTCCTGATCATCGGATGGCAACCAGGAACTAGTGACTTCATCCAGCAAGACCAGGGCAATCACTGGCCTAGTTCCAAAATGCCACTTTATTATCTGCCTCGCCCAGTTATATCCCTGAGCAAGTACCCCTCTAAACCTTTTTTCAGTTCTACATTATTAATGATGGTGCAAATAAGTTAATCTGCTTCCCCGGGCAGGGAGTCGAATTTCGATTTGTTTCTTCCATCTGTGCAATAACACAACCCCCGAGGGGACTCACAATTCGGCAATTCTAAACGACAAATCAGTCGTTCGATGGCAGCACTACTTATACGTGGATCCCCACTACACTTTGGAATCACGATTTTCGTCCATCCACACACCAGTTTTTAAGGATTTGGAGATCCCCTATCGTCGACTATTGGAGACTCGCCAAAATTTCCGATCTTGAATTCGTTAGCTGCCTCGTGACTTCCAAACGTTAAATTATTCCTCGCCCTGTTATACTCTTGCACATCTATCCTTATGGCTTCCGCAAGTTTAAACTCTATTCGTGCACCCGCTGGCTCTAGCTGTGCGAGGGATTAATGCTTATCAGCGTTCACGGCTAATTCAGGAGACCTCCATGAAAACTTATCCGAGTGATCAGTGGCCTCATTTAAAACCTGGTTTTGGACGTCATGGGTTCATGGCAGCAAAAGGCATGAAGAACACAGAATGACAAGAAACAAGAACAAATCACGATCAAAGCTTGAACAAGCCCAAAAAGTAAGAACAGATACAACTGCAGGTCAAGAGGGAAGGAATGCAAATTGGATGGTCTGGTGTCCGAGTTTTCCGTCCTGTACATAAGATGATCATCTAATTAAAATCAGTTGTTCTCAAATCCAGCAGGGTCAGGACGATCGCACCTATGTGGTAGGATGAAAAGTCTGCCCGGCTCAATAAGCCAGGAGAAAATGCATTCTGGTAAAAGGTAGTGTTTGAAAACAGAGGAACGGATAAATACGGGCCAAAAAACCATGAGATTCTAAAACAATCAAAGTGCGCTTCTACGACTGATCTTTGCGCTATATCTGAAGACCGCATCACTGACTACGATAAGGCTGTGGTCCTCCAATGTGGATTTTGCAAACGTTTCGGAGAACTTTTCGGTCTTGGCCTTGACAGATGCTGTCCATCCAGCGAGTTACCACCGAGACGATGGTTCAGCGTTATGTAGGTGGCACTAAAAACTAAAGCTTAAACATCCATTGGTCCACAACACCTGCCTCATTCCAGATTGCCCAGTGATCACGGACACGGATGGCAAGAATGAAAATCTAACACCCTCATTCACGCTTCACAACACTACTTAAAGACATCCACGAAATGCACACATACTAACGGACATAACATGGATGCAATTCGTTCAACGCCCGACTGGTCTAAGATATCACTACACTTTGATTAGTCCTGAGAAAAATTATTTGCAATGATCGAAACGTCGACAACTCATCAACTGTTTCAACCGTGCTGTGTCACTGATCAATAAAATTTTACACAGCACTAGAGTCCACCGAAGGACGACAACCGTAAAACAGTCCAAATAAGCTGCAGTCGAGAGAATCACGAGACTAGATCAATGTCAATCGGAATAAACCGGAAAAGACCAATATTTAAGTGTCAGTCTCATGGAAGCCCTAAATTTGGCAACGAGAATGAATCCGTCGTCAATTTTCGCCTAACCATCGCAACGGAAATTAACGTCAGCTGATCCGTTATTGAACGATCAGACCAAGTCTCCCACCCGGAAATTGTCCGATCAAACCTTAAATCAGAAGACAGCGTATAGCGTAACGTTAAGTGTGGTATTAGAAATAAAATAGTTAATAGAACTTTAAAGCCTCACACTTGGTTGTAGTCTTCCCAAGGCTGAACGCCATAAATCAAACCGATGAAAAAATAGAGCACTACGGGAATGGAGATGGTTGACGCCGTCCAAAGCCAGCTGGGCAAAGCAGGAATAACTAAAACAACTGTAACCAATTCCTAAAATTGTCAGGGGTTTTCGCGAATGGTCAACAAAATTGGGTCAGCATGGGCTACCTTTCTTGCTTACGGTTTGGGCTGCGTTTGGAACTGTGGACGCCTCCCAACCCTTGCATCTCTTTAGTCCGCATAATCTGTCGCGTCCAGTTGGTGCAGCTCCCTGGCGTGTCTCGGAACACCCTCGCCTGGGCGCTGCTACAGGATGCAGCAATTTAAAATACCTTCAAACACAAGCTTTTGAACTATACCCTGCAAAAAGTAGACCTCACTCACCTTACCACAAGCCCTTACTCCAATAAGCTCCATGATGGCACCAGCTTTGTTATTCTTGAGTCCAACATACAAGGCGACGAGCTTGGCCGTCACACCGGGGCAAAAACCCCCGGCTAGGAATTTTCGTGATGGTCGGCATCGGTAAATGCCTTGAATTTTCCTGCTGACACTCAGACAGTATCCGAGATAACCTCGGGAAGGTTGACCATATCGGCACGTCCTTCAGCGGGTAACTGTCTTCTCATACGAAAAAAATCAAGTATAGAGAATCCGGAAACGCACGCAAGCATTCAGAAATAAACGGTTTGACATGATACTTGACCGATTGGCTTTGCTCCCAAACGACTATTCTTCTCGACTCAAGCTAGGAGCAGATATCTTTGCCTCCAATTTTAATTGATTCAGAGATGCCACTGTATATGGGTAAGCAGACTGGGAGGGGATTACAGGCTAGAAGCTTAGTGCAAAACCCTGGACAGGACGTGAAGTATGGGAGACCTAATTGCCCAAAGGCACGGTGTTAGCAGGGATTCAGTGTGACACGTAGAAAATTGTTCCACTGTATATGTGGGGGGTGAGGAAGGATATTTACGAGCCGTACAGTCAGTGCGACAAGTTAAGCCGGGTTTTCCCAACTTGCCAGCAGCTCATACTGAATGCAATCCTTGGGGGAAGCCCAATTATGCCAACGGTAAACCTTTCCGAAAGTAGATGACAAGGCTAGTTTCCAACTGGGCGACAGTTAGCAATGGTTAGGTAGGGGCCGCGGAGTTTAAAGATAATCGTTCTGGCGAGGAAGAGGACGTGGCACCGGAAGTAGAGGAATAGATAACTAGAGTAGGCTCTTCTGACAGGATGGGGCCGAAATTCATGGAAAACTCGAGGAGTAAGCGCGTGGATGGTGGTGGAGCATAAGTACTGTCTCGGGGGAAATATAGGCAATGGAGAGGCGCAAACCAGCAGTAGAACAAGAGGCGAAGAAGAAGGGTCGTATGAAGAGCGGGCACAGACGCACAAACATAGGAACCTAAAAAGTGGCAGCGGTTATCGGTCCGGCCACGAGATACTCGGAAATAAGCGCGAGGCTGACGGATGTAAAGCAAGCCCTTCACCAACTGAGCCGGAGGATAAATAGCATGCAAAAATACAGCGAAACAGCATTGGAGAGAAATCACAATGTCATTATTCATGGGATCCCGTAGTTCTTTTATGAAGGAGGGGAAGCTGAGGGAAAGGGCGGTGAGGTACTATGTGGTGAATCTGCTCCAAAGGGTGCAATGCCGGAATATATTGTTATCAAAAGGGTAATTCGCCTGGGAAGATGGCAGGGAGCAAGTGATTTTGGATGCAGGAACCCACGGTCAACGCTGGTGGAATTCGCTAATTCACGGCATAAGGGCAGGATTTTGGCATCAGCCGATGCAATCAAGAATATCGCCGGAAAAGTGAGTACCACAGTGCCGGATGATACCGCCGCAAGCATTATCAAGGCTAAGAATGCAAAGGGGCTCGCCAGGATTCAATACCAGGCGGCTGCAAGTTCCCAAGCTGGGAACCTAAAAGTTGGATAAGGTGGGTCAACTGAATGCCACTCCGTCCAGCAGGACCATAGGGAGACCCAGTGGACGAACTCATCTTGAGCTATTAAGTCTGGCCCCGACATACGTGACCGCCACACGCCGGAAGCTGTGAGCGCGGGAACTAGGGCAGGAATCTCGACCATCATGGGAAAAAATGGGCAAGGGTCTCGGTAACAAGACCCGAGCATGAGACATTCCCGTCCATTCAGTAGCCGAAAGGACGGAGGGCGGGAGTTAAAACGGTGGCTTATATAAGTGCTTCAATTGTGGGTTATAAGTTGCCGGGGCTGCCGTTCAGGGCTCTGGATGTAGATGTGGTGGCTGTCACTGGAACCTGGTTGTGGCCGGCGGATGGTGAAGTGATTTAATGGCTAGGGATTATTCATTCTTTCGAATGGATAGAGCAGATGGGAAAATAGTAGGTGGAACCCTAACACCAGTGGGTAAAAGAACGATACACAGGAGGGCGAAAAACTGCATACCGCAACCATACTGGCTGTGGAGGTCATCACCGCAAATGCCAATTCGAGGATCTCAGATGCAAGCGTCCACCACAGCATAGAGTCGATGCGCATCTGAGGACGGGGAACTGTTTCTCCTCCCTAGTGTGGTTGCACGGTCTGTGGCAAACTTCTCATACCGGGAGATTTTAACATATCTGATATTGACTGGGTTTTGGAGATGGTCCAGGAAGGTACCTTTCGGCATTAATCCCTGCGCTTCATGCACGGGACTGTGATGCGTCTAAACTTTGCCCATGCGACTCAACGGAGACTCGGGCAAAGATCTTCAACCCTTGAATTGATGCTAACGTAAAGAGTGAAAGATATAAAAATCACGAAACGACACTAAATCCCGTAGCCCTTATAGTATAGATGCCGGAAGAAGAAACCACCGGGGAAGAACTGTGGGACAGCCTAAAAGAAATGGACGCGTCAAAAGCATTGGGGCCTGATGGGGTCTACCCAACGACGGTGTAGTCGCTGGCGGAGGTCCTGGTGAAACTTTACACCCAGCTCTTTAATGCATCGCTGGACGAAGGGCGGCTTCCCGTGGACTAGTCGACGTTGACAGTCATACCGATGCATGAAGTCAGAGATAGAGATGACTGTGACAGCTACAAACCGGCGAGCCTGAAATCCATCATGCTGAAAGCTCTTAAAAAACTCTTCTTGACAAAATATTCAATCACATAAAGAGTAACAAGTTAATAATGACAACGCAGCACGGATTTTGGCGCAAACGTTCCGGTCTGACCAACCTGACAGGCTTCCTGGACGAAGAAGCAGGTAGAATTGAGAGGGGCGAGGGGGCAGAAGCCTGCTATCTGGACTTCCAGAGAGTTCTTGATTTCCTGAATCACGGGCTCCTTGAACTGACAGCGAAGGCTTTCGGAAATAATGCTAAGGTGAGTAACTGGACAGCACAAACTCAGAAGGGCAGATCTTTCAGTGTGCGAGTCGAGGGGTGTCTGTCGGTCAGAGGTGCCTCCGGAGTCTATCTTAAGACCCACTTCTCTTCCTTATGTATGTCAACGACATATCTGGTGGATTGGAAACTCCGTGACTCATGTTTGCCGACGACATCAAGCTATCAGGGAATGCAAATAGTGAGGTTATCTGGATAAAGTTTAACGGTGCTCGGCAACTTGGGATCGACCATTGAACTTGGACAAATAACGGTGGCTCATGGAATGAGAAGCAAATTCCCCCCGCCACATGGGTCCACTTGGGCATCAGGTCGCCATGGAATAGACTCAGCAAGCAAAAACTTCGAGATAGTCGTGAGCGCCGACTTTAACTCTAGCCTACAATGTCAGAAGGCAACCAAAAAGGCATGCTCTGCCCTACGCCAACTTAAGATGACCGTAGGATCTAGGAGGTCTAACTGTCTTTTGCCGCTGTTCAAGGCCTTTGTCCGACCGCGCTTGGAATACTGCGTTTAGGCATGGAGACCGTATTTGGCAGGGGACGGTAAAATGGTGGAGCAGGTTTGTTGTGCTTTTACACGGTGGCCTGGATGTGTGAAGCACATGGGACATGAGCAGAGGCTGAGGGCGCTCGGCTTGTACTCCCTGGAAAGACGCAGGGAAAAAGGTGACTTAATACAGATCTTCAGAATCAATAAGGGTCTGCCTGAGATACTTGATCAATGTGGATCCCTATTCCAGATCAACGGAAATGATACACCATGACAAAACGGAGGAAAATTGTGCGGGAGTATGTTAACGCCGTGTTGAGGAGCAAATCGTTTGCCAAACGAGTGGCGAATGGCTGGAACGAGCTGCTGGAGAAAATGGTCGAGGTTGGATCAGTGCGTGAATTCAAAGCAAGACTAGACAATGCACGGATGGCTGTGTTTGAAGAGGACAGGGCATGAAAAGTGGGGCTGAGATGGTCGAGTGGTTGCATCTACTTTATTGTTTCTTCCTTTATAGGAAATGAAGAGGATTTTCCTGTCCCTCAGTTCCTCCTCTCATCGTATTGCTCCTTCATGCCATTTTGGTTAATGTCCCAAAGTGCATCAGAGGTAAAATCCGATTTGTTCTTTCTTCATCGTTTTGCTCATCTATCGGTAAATCTCACTGCACATCAGCCAAATGACCTTGACCCAGGTTCTCCCACGTAAGCCAGTGTCGTAGGTGACTGCCGTTTTTATTTTTCATCAGTCAGCAATCCAATATTACAGCCGAGGATAAAGATTCCTCCCGCTCGCCGCCGTAAAAGAATATAAAATTAGCGTGCGCCTAGTTTTAATCTGAGAAGCAAGCCACTGCGACGTCCCTTAAGACCATCCACCGAAGCGTGCAACGGGCTATGTTTTAAGCCAGCGCCTTCAAATAAAATCAGACAACCTATGCAAGCCACTCAACCACTTTTTGGTCTTCCTTGGATGCCTCAATATTCCCCACCCCGGGTCAGTCGCGGTAGGGAATTTCTGGACCTAGCATAAGGTGGATGGTAGATGCCATGAACAGAATCATTTTTATCCCAGGAGAATCGGATGGCATCGGCCAGACGGAAACTTCCGAGATATCTCTAGGGTCAACGGCTTTGCCGGGGAACGACAAAATCGGAGGACAAAAGAGACAATGCAACATCAGTTAGGGACTGAGTCTTTGCTGGGAGCAAACGTAGCTTTCCAACGTTTGATGAAATGTTTCGAAGCGTGGCCCTAGTTCCACATTCGATGAAACTCCATTGGGTTCTCTTGCAGCTAACAATTCTGAGCGTCTGAGTTGCTGAGACTTTACGCTTGTGCAGGGTACCATTAAAACTGACAGCGGTCTTAGTGGAACAATTTTTAGGCCAGTCTGCCAAAGTAGAACGGTGTTCATTACGGTGATGGCAGTGGCAACGAAAATAACACGTTCGCCGATGGTAACCTAGGACGTAGAGAAAACGAGATCAACATTCAGACAGAAGAGTCGTTGGCTTTCTAGTAGCAAATTTACTGATTGAGAGGGACAGATGTGATAGTCAAAGTGCTAGTGAATTATGAAGACAACGTGGGCCTGCCGGGACGACGAGCGCCAAAAACTGTCAGCTAGGAGAACCGTTGCCCGTTAGCTCTGAACCTTAAAGCCCGTCGGACGACGCAGGATAAAAATGGATCAATTACAATAAATGATATACTGAACAAAGAAAATGCTGGTTGAAATATTAGGTGACACAATATCGCCGTTGTACTCAAAGAACGAAGCGCGGCCGTTTGGCGTCGTTCAACCGATCTCATTAGTATAATCAGCATCATGATAATTGAACAATTAAAACGCTGCGCGGCTGCACGCAACTCGACTAGCTGCCAACTACAAACAAAAACATATAAGACCTCGTTTTTATGACAAATCTGATGCAGATGCACACGACCGTAGGAAATAACTTGACCGAATAAGACCACTCCAAGGTTTGCTTCTGCCTTCTGTTGCCAGCCCACAGCATTTCCTCACAAGATCCAGATCTCTCACACCATTGGGCCTTTTGGAGTTGCCTCCCCCAATCTATTTATTCAAAAAATTGAAAACATCTCCTTCTCTTGATGAACTCCTCATTAGCTGCTAAACCATTTCATCCAGATATAAGTCACTATTTGGATGCAATCACCCAGACCCAGAGGATCACTAGACGGGAAACCCCGAATAGTCTAGTCCAGCATAAAAAGAAAATTTACGCTGCAAATAACGTATTAAAAACAACGTAATATGCCATGGTCTTGCAGATGAACTGACCCTCCCCCCTAGACACGGCAAAACTCCTCTCGACACCAGCCAGATGAGACAGAGAATTTGAAACAACGCTCTCCGCCTGCAGGTTTGAGAACTTGTTCAAGATAACGAAAGCTATTTGAGCAGCACCAAACTAATATCCAAAGCTTTCACCTATACCTTGACTCCTCTATGAAGGGGACAATTTTTCCGTCTTACCGTACGCAAACCTAGTGCTTTTTTGATCCTTCATATGCATTCTATTCTATCTATACGAAAATAGGACTTTTATATTTAAGCAAAGCCCTCATTTTACCTTGGACAGGACAACCTACACCCAGCTATCTGTGATTTTGAATGTGCGGGATTTCCGATGCCCCGTCTGGCTTATTCTAACTCCTCTATGCTGACACCTCCCCTCGACAATGAAAGACATCTGCCATCTACCAGGTTCATAGAAACGGTCTGTAACAGTCAGCGCACTCGTTATGTAAAGGACGATCAACAGACAAACTGGCATCGTATCTATTAAGTGGTGGCTTTATCAAAATTGGTCGAATTGGTTTTCCTAATAGGAAACCATGCGCCAGTTGCATGACCAACTTCATCAACTTAGCGACGAAGGTTGCGAATGATAGAAAATCCGTGAAAATAATCTTCGTTGATATAAATGAAGCGTTTGGCAGAGTTCCGTATTCAAGACTACTGACAAAACTTGAAAGCTATGTCATCGTGGATCCAATGCTTGGTTAGTTTTCTTTTATTTCACATCCCGTAGGAGAATGTTCATCTTGAACGGAACTCTTTTTACTTCTCGTTCGATAGCCAGTCGAATCTATACTTATTCACTTCCCCTTCTTTATATTTTTATTCACATTCAATCACGGTACTCTATTTCCCTTTGCAGACGATGCAAAGAAATTTTCGTATATCGTCCGCCTTTTTACTCTCCACACAATCAGTGGTGGCCTCACACTTAGCTTGTTGCCCTTGGATCTTGATGTATAAACTGGTTTCTGAGTTTCCCAGATGATAGAAACAGTATCCTAAAGCATGAATGACGCATTTCCACTGTAATTTTAAGGATCGGTCGGCTACCCGCCACTATCTCTCGGGATATTCGGGATATGAAAAAACGGTATTCCAATATAATAGACTTCTCCGAACACACTGACTGAAGTAGCAAAAGTTGAAACGCCGATGGGTTCATTCTCTCAGAAATTCAGTACGCTTGAGGGTAGGGTTATGATTTTAAAACCCATTTAAGACCAGTCTTAGAATAGATTTCCCTCGTATGTTTTAACTTGCTTCAGTGCGACAGATGCGAAATTGAGAATGTTCAACGAACATTCGCCAAACTATACTGATCTTCTCCAAACTTTATGCAAACTGCTAATCGTTACATCCTGACCCGTGGTGGATTCGCCTTGTGAGAATTAACCTTTTCTTTTTGCATGGTCCATTCGATATCTCAACTTGCTCCCCAACAAAGAACCAGCACCAACTGTACCACTAGTAGCAAATAAAACGCTTTCTCTGTCTCAGGTTCTAGGATTACAGCGGTATCAATTTGTTTTACTATAAAATGCTCTTCCTGCCTCAAGCTACCACTGCTTATCAGGATTTTCTCTTTTATCTCCATAAATTTAAAAGGCTCATAATGATAAGCAGAGCAATTTCCATACTGGTTCCTCATTTTGATACTCCAAGAGAATTTGAATTAGGTCCAAATAATTAGTAATCACGCCAAAGGCAAACGACTAAGCTAGTTTTCAGTTGCTCGTAATCATGCCAATACATAACACTATACATGATTTACTGCAAATCCGAAAGGAGATGATAAGTTACAGTTCTAGTAATCAAAATAAATCCACTGTTGTGTTTGCGTGTGTGTGTGTGCGTGTGAAACTGATGGTGGTCAAAATTATAAGTTGGGGGATGAGGTTCGAACCGGTGACCCAGGTCCGTAAGGGATTCTATGAGTTTTCGAGGGTGCCCAGCGGGCCAGGGCGCTTCAGTGTTCGCACGAGCTGCTTTTGGGCACACAACGGGGATCGTGGAGACGAATGCATACGGTCTCAGCTGTAGACAAGATCCGAAACTTCACCAGTTTTGATGAACCACTTCGAACTTCGTAGATTACTCTGAACGCTTCAGCAAAATTCGCTACGCAATTGGAATCAACCAAGTGTGTGAACACTGGTGATAGTCTTAAACACTCCTGTGTTTAACCAAGCCGGGTGGTGTTCACAAACCCGTTCGGATAGGCGTCTGGATTGAAGCTCCCCTCGCCCACTCGGCATCCCCGAAAACTCATGGAATCCCTTACGGACCTGAGTCACCGGTTCGAACCTCATCCCCCAACTTATAATTTTGACCGCCATCAGTTTCACACACACACACACACACGCAAACACAACAGTGGATTTATTTTGATTACTAGAACTGTAACTTATCATCTCCTTTCGGATTTGCAGTAAATCATGTATAGTGTTATGTATTGGCATGATTACGAGTAACTGAAAACGAGCTTGTTCGTCACACTGTCATTTCTCAGTGTGCTCTGTGAGAGTATTCGGAATGCACATGCATTACTGTAATTCTTCCAAGAAGCTACACTCTCCAAGGACCTAATCGTTTCACATCTGCTCCTAAAGCATCCTTATCCAGATGCCTCCTTTCCAGAAGTTTTGCATCAGTAAAATCGTCACACCATCCAAGTATCTCAACTGCCTTTACTCAAATAGCCTGTGTTGCACAGCATTACACATTTTATTTCACATTCACTTAAGTATATATGTACACCCCTATTTTTCACATGTCCGTCAACATGTTCACACTGAAATGCTTATAAATACATATGCACAGGTCAACACAAAATTATATAATGCTCCCGTGTTTCCTTCATTCCCTTGAGGGCGTGCCCAGTCTTACAAGTATATTCAAGCACTGCCCTATCACCTTAGAAAAGCTCTCAATAATTCTGCTTCAATGCATTTACCATTTTTGCTTGATAAGTTCGGCTTGCCACTATGTTTCAGTCTCCCCGTTCTACTTTGATCTTTCCCCATTCTTTCTCTTGCACACATCACAAACCTCAGCTGAAATATCCTCAGACTGCCTCCTCAGAAATATCCTCCTCTTTTATTCCGGACACAAGCGCTTGCAGCAATATCGCACACGGAGTGCATGTTCCAGATTACGGCTACTGTATTGCAAGTTCCTGTAAACCACAGGTGCAAATCGGTACTTTAAACGGGTATGCCATTCCAGATCAAACAAAAAAGACCGACTATCCAGATAGTTATGGAAAAGGAGGATGTTAATCCTCACTAGTCGCCAGTGACTACTGACGCTTCTCACCACAAGTCTGCTTGGAACTAGAAGCCATATAATCTAATTCCGAATGGGAGCCCCTACGGGCAGGAAAATCTTCCTGACTACACAGTGCGATAGCTATATCTGCCTGACTGTGGCTAACAATCCCACTATACCAGCAGTATCTAAAAAGTAATCACATATCAACCCTGCCATTCAATGATCGCCATAGATCCGTAGACCCTCTCCTATTCTTCTTCGGGTCTGTTCCTCTTTAGATGAGTGTCACTAACACCAGTCTCATTAAAGGAATTAAAGCAACCCATTCACACTTCACACTGGCTTACCAGCGTTGGACACACTGCATGTCACCATTCATTTTCCTCTGCGCCTTTGTTGGTGCCTTCTTTCTTCGTGCCATCAGACTGATTCATTATCTTCGACATCATTGTTCTGTTTCTTTTCAAAATTCCAAACCACTTTACTCATTCCCTTGAGTGCACAAACCAACTCGCGATGCACACCCTCGTCCTTCCACCTCTTTTTGATGCTGCTGGTCTATTGATCTTTCTGTTATTTTCTTCTTGACTGTTTATCCAGGTTTGACAGCTTTCCGTCGTTTAATCTTAACTTCATTTGCCTTCTTTAGTTCTAAATTTATGGTCACCTCCAAACACTTGCCATGGCATCACCTTTGCCCTTGAACCCAGACCGAATTTTTAGTCTGCGGTAGGCATTTTTGGTGGGTCTAACTGCTGAGCTCCGCGCTGAATTCAACTTATATTATTATCCTGGAAGTCATGCCTAGTCTTATCTGCTCCACCTTTCTATCAGTAAGAGAGCACTAGCTCATTTTTTGTATATCATCTGGTCCTGTTCAATGCGTCCAAAACATATATGTACATATATATGTATCTATGTATATGTGCGTTGCTGGTCTTTAACTACGTGCCCACAAAATAACATTTATTATTATTACTCAAGCTCCTACTCTGGACTCATACTAGGGCTAATACGTTCTTTGTGCAAACGTTGGCATCATTTGATGCCTCTTTCTACACATAGATCTTTTACGCTTCTAATGTTGCGCTCGCCAAATCCTTCACCTAGAATACCCCATACTGCCACCCGTTTGCCTTCTTTCATCGAGGAAGTGCGTGTTTACACCCGAACGACAGAGTCCATTATCCATATTCTGGCTTCCGCCTCGCATGTTTCTATACAAAATTGAAGCGAAATTCCCTTGACTTAGATGTGCTACCCCAGAACGAGCAAGCTTGGTCTGCTTCTCATGCCACACTGAAGGAGGACACCGCTTGGCTCCCCAGTGAAAACTTCTCCTATTCCGTAGTGAAATGGAGGTCACATGATGTGATGCGTGTGACATGCTATGAGTGTAAAAGTCCTCCCAGCTGCATAGCTTCACTGCTGGAACTGTCTGACCGTGGCTAGCACGTCTACCACAGTGATGGTCACTAGCACCGAAGGCGTCCATATATAATACCTTTTCTTCTGAATAGCTTAATTGCCCTTTAATTCCAAACGTTCCCACCAATTTTCCTCTCACTTCATGCGGCCATTCTCATGCTGATAATGGCCAACAGTTTCAGCTCTGAGTGGAAAAGAAAGAAGCAAAGACTGATTCTCATTACACGCTGTAATATCTGCATTTTACACTTCTTTATTTTCTTCATTCCCAGTGATGTTCCCTTTCCCCATTCCCTCAAACGGTGGTTTGCCATGATTCCTTATTACTTTACTTCTTCCTTCCGCATTTTCAAACGTCTTTTATTATTTTTGCCCACCGACGGACTTTCTTTTCCATCCTCTTTTTAATACTGGGCATATATTGCTCTCCTCTGCTCTTCATTCCAGTGAGTTTTATCAAGTTTCACAATTCTTCTTCTCGTACTTGACTTTTATTGACCTCTGGTGCGGTTTGACCTTCATATGCAACTTATAAAATAACTAAATCCGATTAACCTGATTGTTTCTTGGCATTTGCCGCGGTCTTCTAGCTGAATCCTGAGCCTGTTGTATACACTATTGATGGTTATAGACCTCATTGTTCAGCTACACCGGTATATTAATTTATGTTCACCTATTCAAGCTTTCCTCATTTAATACCGGGTCAGATGATTGCCCGCTGTTTATCTACATTATTCTCTTTTGAGGTGGTCCGTCCTACATATATGGACTGCTCTGCTTCAGAATTGCTTATAACCTGGCATGTTTTATTGGCGGAACTTGGCTTTGTCAACTCTACCTGCGATTGTTAGTTTACAATGATTGCCAATGTATTTTCACTGACGCAGCAAAAACTAGCACCAATTTCTGCGTCCAGTTTAGTCTTGCCTTATTTGTCTTTACCTAAGAGTAGACAAATTATCATAGATTAACATCATAAAAAAGAATTTCAGTTCTGCGACATGTCTCATCATTGCAGCATTAGCCCATGGCATACTACTGAACATAGCTGGTTTGCCCCACAAATTATATAAAAACCTCTCTGGCTTGTCCTGAGGTTGAACAATTGTTACGCTTTACCGTTCGTCTTCCATCGCTTTTCACTGTAATTCCTTACTAATTTGCAATTGCAACGTATTTGAATCTAAGGCGATTGGGGTTACGTGACGAAATATCCAATTTCCTAACTTCCCGGGGGGCATTTCAAGAGCATGCCGAACGATAACCCTTTAAGCTCACCATCGGAAGACGTGGTGTCCACGATCCCTAAAAAATTAAAAACAACCAACTCGGCTACGCTGGTTGACGCATTTGATGAAATGAACAAAGGTTTCGAATTCTTGGAGAAATGGCTGGCCCGGTTGACATTACTGGAGTCAGTCTTCACCAAATTGGCCCCATTTTCTTTTATTGCTGACCCATTGTCAACTTCCTTCTTGTGCTATCTTGCCACCGCTAGTTGGTTCATTAGCTCGGCGTCGTCTGGGTCAATTTGGCGTACCCAGTGTTCCAAAAATGCTGTAATTTTTACGTTTCAGACCGTCAACATCTGGAGGGGGTGAAACAGATTACAATCAAGGCGTATGACACAGGTCATCACCCTAGTCATTTTGCAAAACTACAACAAATGCTCCAGCATAAACTCTGCCCTCTTGTAATAAAATTCCAGAACAAAACATCGCCCGTAATTTCATTAGAAGCCTGGATATCAATGATGTTAATGCCCAGTGCAGAGCTATTAGGATTGCGGCGGACAAAATGCTGATCCAACGGAGGGAGCTCAGTCACCAAAACGGGCAGCCGCCCCCAAACGTAGACGTCGTTAGGTCTTCTCGTCCTCCATTTAGGTCACCAGACCTTTATTCAGATTCACTAATCACCCAACGTCCTCCAAAAGTTAAAATAGACTTGGACAAACCAGTCTCCTATTCCCCCTGAACCGCCGCGTAACGGTTACACCTTGAACCACTCATGTTACTGCACAAATCACTACAATCGTCAAAAATCCCCCCTTTTTAATATCCCCCTAAAATTCTGTAAAAGTATTCTACCTGGTTGTCCGCTAACTCTAGAAATGCTCTTACTACTCCGTTCAATCCCAGATCCCACTCCAACCAGTGCTTCCCAAAGTTTCCATCTAAATGGATGTCACGGATGCCAACTACACCTAAAAAGAGACAATGCACACCCTCTGCTAGACAACCAAGAAGAGCTGGTTCAGTGTCCAGTGCCAGTTCATTACATAAGCTGGTCAACCCCAGAACCTCAGATACATCAAGATGCGGAGCGCAGGCCAAATCCCCCGCGTTGCCAGGTTTCCACCCTTCGCTCCCCCCATCACTTGCTAAATTTCCTGTCCAAGGGCTGCCATACTAGTCAAACCTTATTATTCTGCCGCCTTTACCGCAAAGTTTCAGGCACCATCCCATCCCGTTACACCTAGCTCAGCCATCATCGCATCCGCGGCCACCGAACACATGGCGGAACAGAATTTGCTTCCACTCGTATGGACTAAAAACCAAACTCACTGGCACTCCCATCTCGCTGGCATCTTCCTCTCCTCTAAAAATATCCACCACTCCACAACGTTATGCCATTTCTACCATTCTTTCTCCAGCCGACCTACCCCCTCCTGCTCTGACTGTCCTGCATATGTCGCATTCTGTTCTTCCTATATAACCCGATGTGGGGTGGCCAATACGACCATCCTGTCCCTGTTATCTTTTCGGTGCCCACCAGCGTTCATAGCTCCTCCATTAGCCTGCCTTCCATTATCGCTTTCACTTTCGCCCACGGCGGCAATCGGGTGTAATAATGCCAAATTGCATTATCCCGGTCCAAAAATTAACCATCCATCAGAAGTCCCGCCAAATTAGTCTGACGTATCGCCCACCGTCCACTTCCAGTCTCTGTCCGACGATATACCATCACTCTGCCCTGTGTCGACAACCCGCCACCTAACGATGCAAAACCGTCCCAACTAACGAAGATTACATATGAGAAGCATAAAAATCCTGAAGAATTCAGTGAAAGCGAAAATTAGGCTTCCCATCAGGATTCCTAATCACCGACAAACCAAGATTCACCCACTGTGATATCGGGCGGTGGCAACGGCTCTTCCGGACGACTTTAGCTACTACTTTTAAATGCTCGCTTCGTGCCATGAAAAATTCAATATATCTGTCTTGTCGCACTTGCGTCAGATTTCAATTTCACATTAACCCCCGTGATATTGCTTAAGTATCACACCATGGACAACTCCATAATTGTTTCCGGCTGTAAATCCTTCAGGAAAAGCCGGTACACTCAACGCGGAGGTGCCTGCCAAACCTACGTCAGAGAACTGATGTCAACTGCATTTTGTCAGGACATCATGTCGACTATCATCCAAGGTCCATTTACATGGCTGTAGTTCAAAACTTATTGAAATCGTTTACTTACCTTAGTTCGTACCCTCAATTGGGACTCATTTTTCTAACACTGTAAGTGCAGATGGCCGCTAACAAGCTATATTCCAGCCTGCATAAGTGTCCTGATTCCATTACTCCATCCCAAACCCAAACATGCTTCTCAAAAGAACTTATTAGGACCAATCGACGCTTTCTCAGACCAAAGATTCTTTTTCTGTCTTCGCGCTAGACAGGTCCAACCCAAAGGCAACAGTAAGATATTGCCTAAACGAGAAATTACCCTTTCCAGGTCCCCACACACTAAAGCCCCCTTATGTCATTCACAACAACATTTATATAAACAACCCCCAAGATAATACAGACGCATTCGGCGATTACCATGCATCTGCTGTGGTAATTGACAAAAAAATCTGCTACCCCGTGCCGACCTCGCCTGACCACAGAGTGAGACGTAACAGTCGAGCTTCTTCCGAAGGAGGTTGTCTAGCTGTTGGTGAAAGACAAAACTGGCTACCAGTCTGGATTGACTCAGCACCTCCGGCTGTCTCTTTGCTTGATGGGACCGATATCTCAATTTTGTATTCAAACACCTTTAAATTATCTTTTGAATGTCACACTTTTCCGCCACAGTCCAAATCCTCTGTTATTTTCTCCGGGACGCAAGATATGGCCCTGCCAATTAGTTTCTAGAACTATATAAAGCTTCACCAATATACTCTTATCGTTTATCTTCAGAAACACAAATGTGTGCACAACGGACGTTACAGCCTTCCCCGAAAGAATTCCTGTGTCTGTTTGCAAGACTGACGGCTTTAACCTCACCGCGAAAGCTCTGAACACCGGAATTCAGTCAAAGTAAAAATAATAGACATGACGAAGTCTTTCCATAGAGTTTCTTGCTCTATTGTTTATCCAATCTTATTGTGGTTTTCAGCAAACCAGCGATCTAGAAGGCATGCGGGTGAAGTACATGGCTTCATAACTTAATATGGATTAGCGACCAAAGAGCTGGTATCCGAAATGGTGCTAGTGTGTTGGACTGACCAAGTGCTATCCATCCATCCTGAAAGCATCCCCAAAAGATGAAGTAAGCGGATGTTCATCCACCAAAATAGCTGGCTCGCACATCGCTGCATCTGAGCCAAAGTGGTGGATCTAACTACGTCTCGCCCTATTGTGGTAATGCCGGCTTACGTGAGGTGAGGGGGAGAATGCGGATATAGTGTAAGCAGGACGAGCCAGACGACAGGATTCCAGGAGTGGATAATCCATGGGGACTCGAAACCACTGTATCAGGAGTGTGAAGTATTTGTTGACTTCCAGCAGAATTGATCGGCCCGGAATAGGGGAACGAGTGGAGGTATGGCCGTGGATTAGGGAGAAATCAGTAATCTGAGCGGTTTATAAAAAAGGAAAGTACAAAGACTTGTGCCGTAAATCAAACATTTTCGCGAGTTGGGTGTTACTGTTAGCTAATCTGATTGGTTGGGTGCGCCTAGATGGGTGGGCAGGCCGCTCTAGCATGTAAATCATCCACACACACTCGAGTAAAATAGAAATGATCCAATATTGAGGAGGGCGGTCAGCGAACAACTGCGGTGGGTGGAAATACGTAGCGATATATGAGATATAGAGCTGTACTAGAGACTGGCTATACCCAAAGCAAAGAAATCAATGTTTATAGATTGCAATTTCAGGAACAAAGCTGTTGGAACCGCAATGGGCCAGGGGGGCAGGAGACATGGCCCACTTAATCTATCGAGAATGAAAGAATAAAACCGGTGACAAGAAATTTGGCATTGTAGCCCGGCGAAAGTCAAACGCAACTGCATTAACACAGACTGGCAAACGATTTGATGGGGCTTAGAGAAGAAAGAATTCTGGATGCAGAAAAAGTTTCGTCCGAAAAGATTCGTTTATATTTGTTAAAATAAACGCGATTCCAACAAGGAAGAGAGAAAATGATAAATACTGGGAAATGATGATAGGAAAATTGAATATTCAAAGGCGATGGCCAAGTAAGGGTACCACACCCGCTTCGGCAGTGGTGTTGCAGCTGGTTGTGGAATAGGTGGTACAGAGGTGTGGGTCGGTGCACGTTCTCATAGAGTGCCGTAAGATTGATGCATTCCGCTCGAGATTACTAATATATGAGAATCATTGGAGGAGATCGACGAGAAGTGAGGTGCACCTGAGGTGGACCAGCAAGTACGCAGGTCAAACGTGCCAATGTCAGACCTCATTTTGAAACTGGGGAAGGAATGGGCTTTTTAAACTAATTTTTCCTTGTCACCCTTGATATCCTCATAACACTTAATAGTGCAACCCAGCATGCCCTTCGAACCATTCGAGATATATGCCGCGGTTTATTTATTTATAACTAACGTACAAAAATGTCATTCACTTATCTTTCGCCGATCCCATAGTGAATGTACTGCCTTTGAATATGCCAGCAACTATTTGCATGTTTCCCCGATGTTTGAGCGTCTAATGATGGCAAGGTATCATCCATATATCTCAAACGGTTTTGGCCGCATTCTCCATAAAGTCTTGATAAGTCTCGTGGTTCACTTTTGTGTTTCTATCTAATCTGTTTGCTTCCTTATGCCGAAGATTTTTTCGTTTTTATAATTTTATGCTGTGCTCATGCACATAGTTTTCGCCCCGGCTACCTATGATAATCATTTCTATTACGATATTTTAACTATCTTTCCAAGCCAGTGTTTCATTAAATGAACCCCTTAGTGGTGCCTTCATCCCACATCAATCTGGTTTACCTTATTTTTCCTTTTGATGTTGCATCTCGTAAAGTAAACTCAAAACCCAACCCCATGGCTGAAAACTTTTCTTCTGACTATCAATCCCCCGGATTGACGTTGCTTTTTTGATAGTGCTCTGGTTATCTATTACTCAGCAGCGCATCCATCCCAAATGGCCCGACCAACCATTCATAGCCTCCTAAGTGCGCAACGGCTGTTGGACCACGTTTTGTATCAACAGCCAAAGTCCTGCCAGGTTCTACCATCCTTGGAGAAAATACTAGCCATCCTAACCAAAGAAAAATGCGAATTTTTTGCTATCACGCAGACCAATATGACTACATCTCATCTTAAATCAATTGATTCTTTTTGAGGATTCACGAAGAGCACTCCTTTTGTGTCGATACATTCAGCTAGACCATCGTCAACCGTTAATGTCCTGAATTTTTATTATTAGGTCTAGTGCCACATATGGTCCTAAAAACTCATTTCCATTTCTTTGAGAAGCACTTCCATCTTTCACCTATCGTGACATTGATAGAATTGGTGAAATCAGCTGAATAACGCGAAAAAAGGTCTGGGCCAGCGCTAAGACAGATTTTCTGGGGTGCCATCAAGCCCCGGCCTATAGAACGGCTTGGTACATTTCATCACTGTTGCAATGCCGGCAGCGTCCAAAGAAATGAAAGATAACCCAACCACAGTCAGCAAGGGATGGATTTATGGGTATTGTAAATTCTCACTAATGAGGTTAGACGAAAAATATGAACTGAATGCTTCCGCGATGTCCACCGGGGACGGTATGATACAATTCGGAATGGCTGACGAGTTGGACTGCGAAAGAGCTTCGTAAATGTGGGAAGTCTTCCTAAGTTGATTAGGCAATCAAAGAGCTTACATATCTCCCCTTTTGAACCTTATTTCAGATGAAATAAGAAATTCTTGTTGCAATCGGTTTCCCTGCAATAAAATTGGAAAGCCTCCTGTCTTTCTGAAGATCTGCCAGCATTTCAGTTTCATCTTGAGCTGACAAAGCTGATTAAGCATCTTGGGCTTTTGTTGGGTGCTCGGGGTGGACAGAAGACTGATTGTAAAAGAAGTTTGCTGTAGAGGCCGCCTACTGCATTCTATGGGTCAGCAGTGACAAGCTATACCAGCCAAAGGTTCGTAGAGCGTCAGTGATTTCATCCAATCGAACTGACATACAGGAAGTGAAGACGTTATGGTCGGTACACATAGGGGGCGAGGGTTTGCAACGAAGGGGGAGCCTACACGTAACCGTCTTGCGGCCACTTCCAGGGAAGTGTTTTCGCAGTGATACCTCAACATTGGAAATGACGTGGACAAAAACTGTCTAAAATATTATGGAGCATTTTGGGCGTGGTCACATGTTGAGACCATCCGTCAGCGTGATTTGAAGACGAGGTCAGGTACGTTTGGTGGAGCTGATAAAGAGGACCAACAGATTTTAGGGGAATTTGGGTCATCTGCAATTATTTTAAGGCTAGAAGCGAGATCAGGGAGGTAGGAGAAGGCTTGGCTGAGATGGGAGATATCAGAATTATCCTAGTTTGTGGTCGATGCATATACTATGTGGACTGACAGCTACCGTAGCTGAATGTGAAGCCAAAGTGTGTCGGGATGGAATAAATTAGTGGATGTCGCAGGATGAAAGTCGTGTGGGTTTGCCCCACGTAAGCCAGGAAACCGTCTCCCTTGTGATTTGATCCATTGGTTTGGTAGATGTCGTAACCGACAAAAAATATGAAACGTAGCTCCTCAGTCGGTTAACCAGATTCCTGTAATGAGAATCATAACAGACATTTTTGGCTGCAAGAACTCGCATTTCACCAGTTAAAGATCCGAAGTTCGGGAGAAGTAGGAAACAGTTAACACGGCTTTTAAGTTCACGTAATATCCAGGATTTGGATAGTGTAGGAGCCATAGAGTCAAAGGGCACACCAAAGGTCGGATAAAGCATAACTGTGATGAAGAGACAAATCTAATAGTGTTTAATATACCGGAAGGCAAGGTGATGGGAAAGGTTTGGGAGTTGATTAACGAGGTTTCAGACGATTTTGGTGTGGGAGATGCCGTATCACTGGAAATAGGACAGTATAAGATAGTCGACTGGTGGCACTGTCAAAGCAGGACTGACAACCTACCGCAAGCGGGGGCTTGGAAAGTACCGAAAAGGAACCAGTCTGCAGGTGCGTGCACGGGGTTGTTGAGGTGGACGTTATTTTTTGAAGTTGCAGAAGTAAGGAGAGCGATGTTTGGTATGTGGGGCAGTTGAGGTCTGCGCTGGAAAAGAGGGAGTTGAGAAAGGAGGCTCATGGTAGGTGGCGGATCAGAGGCAGGAATGCATGCACCTAGAGTTTGCGGGATGATGTACGTTTAGACAAGGCCAAATCGTAAAACGTTACTTGGATATAGGTATTGGGATATAGGTATTAGGTGTATGGGTAAATGCTTTGGGGTGTAGGAGCAGTAAAAACGGTCTGCAGTGGCAGGAATGCATCTAAATAAGGAGGCCTAGTAGGCGAGTCGAAGTAGATGGGATAAGTGGCAGGCTTTAAACACGGACGGACTTTGGTGTCGTACTTGGGGTTAGCAGACGAATTCTCAGTTGAGGACGTAGGCCAATCACTTGGTAATTGGAAATGACGGTTGGTTGGTAGCCATGTATTTGAGGGCCCTTCGACTTGGCCAGGTTCATGCTTACTAGATCTTCACGTGCTAAGGGTGCCAGAGAGTTGTGATGTGCGGGGAGGGTGGTTTGCTTTATTATCAGGGTAGCTCATGATGTGCAGTTAATTTCGTACCTGACTGAAATGCCTTTCCTGTGGGAATCGACTGATCTAGGCTGTGTTGCTCTATTGTTTGAGTGGACGAGAGAGCGCTTGAAGGCAAATTTTGGATGAGATATGTGCCGGGCGGTTCAGGTTCCTTTCATTACAAGGCATCCGTGGGACTGCAATCACCTGCTTGTTTATACCATCTGCACTGCTAGCTTTGGGCTGTAAAGCTTTCAAATTTAGACGAGCATGTTTGCGGGGTATTTAGAAGGGCAAAGGGGAATGAATTTCATTCAGATCTACCGGTGTTGCCGGGGACCAACGAATAGGAAGCCGCTGATTTTTTGTTTTCCCAGCGGGTTTACTCTAGTGAAAGGTGTCCGCACCACCAATGAATTTATTTTTAAATGGCCTAGTAACAGTTTTATGAGGTGAAGGGTTCAGACAGGAATTTAAGCAGCGTAATTACGGAAGAACTCAGTTGTGCGGATTACTTAAAGGTGCACCTTTTGAGGATTTGTGGGCAACCACGTTCTGCAAGTGGGCCTCAGTGGTGCCCACTGGGCACAGAATAATGAGAGATAGGTTGGTGGAGTCTACTGTGGAGAGAAGGCGGGTTATTTCATGCGACAACAGTAGGACCTGAGTTTATCCGACCAGAACGACCTCGTATTGGTAGCTTACTGTTTAGAAAAGGAGCGCCTGAGGCAACCGAAGTCTTGCCGACTTCTGTAACTGCAGTTTATTCCTCTGTAGGGGAGTTTTACTGGTAAAAATCTTTATATTTTCATAAGGTCTGCTGTTGGCAGTTGTTGCCTTATTGCTTACAAACTCCTTAGCCAATAGATCATCACGAAAATGAAATAGAACTGTGCAGTTATTTCGGGATATTTTTGGAGCTGATGGGGCATAATGCAAGCGCTGAGGATGATAGACTGAATCAGTGACAACGAGGGGCGGTAGAGTACGCCAAAAACACTTGTCATTTGCAGTGCGTTCGTAGGATCTTTTATTCGCGACGACAAAGAAGTGCACATTAGTAGCGAGATTGTTGACACCAGTATCGTTGAATAGGTCAATGTACATTTGCTAAACAATGACAACAGAAGTTCAATACAAATAGTTGGTTGCCTAGCAACCAGCCCTGCAACTTAGGCGTGCAGTGGATTGTCGTGCAGGGGAAAATCACGTGCCGAGCACCATCGAGGAAGACTCTGGATCGTAAGAGGAGGAGCAATCGTAAAACGAGAGGACGAGACAAATGCAATTTCATATGCCTATGGCTGTGATAGGAAGATACCGTATGGCCCCACTGCATTGGTGCAGTGAATCCTTGCCAATTACTCAGGAAGAGGCTGTTCTTTGACCTTTATTGGCGAGATGTGAGAAGCAGAAAAGGGATTTAAAAGCCTAATGACATGCATGAAATCTCAAGCCCTCAACTTTGTATTTGCACTGTCGATGAGCACGGATTCGTCCTTACAAGCTCTCCATCGTTCTGCGAACAAACGACTTGTGCCACTCAACAAGTGTTCTGGTAGTGGCTCCAGTTTTGCCGGAGATAATCAAGAACTTACGCTGAAATCACGACTTGGAGCAGGGTGCAATGATAGAATCGCTAAGCTCGCCATCTTGTTGAAATTTTAGCTCCCAGTTCGTCATTCACGGAGGTGGTCTGTGGCAAATTTTTTTCGGATGAGTTTGAAAAAAAAACTCCCCTTGATCAAACACCAGACAATCGCCGGCGGGAATGCAAACACAGTGTCAATTTACATGGGAAGAATATTAGGCAACCGCTCAGTAGTACCGTTATCCCCCCAGACACATCGCCTGTTTAGCTCTTATTTCAAGTGATCTTTTGGCATCCAGGTCTAGTATTGGTTTTGTGGAACCCGTTAATCTTCGTGGGATGTATAGTCATGGATGCACGCAGGCCGACTACTTTACCAGGGTTTTCGAGAATGATGGTCGCGGGACTGCATGCCAAATCTGCAAGCCCAATGCAAACAAGCGCTTAGTGAAAGGCCGTTTGGGGAAGGCGATCTGGTGATGATCGCCGACAATCACGCCTACGTCGGTTCGTGGCCTCGGTGTCATGGAGCACGATAATGCAGCCCCAAAGGACTTGTAGTAGCTGTGAACATCACAAACGCAGAAGAGACATTGACCCGTGTTGTCTGTGTGCAAGACTCCTGGGAGGTTACAATGGAGTTGAACTTACGAGGGCTTCCGGAAGTTGGCAGAGGGCGGAGATCCAAGGGCGGAGAAGGGGGAAATTGATGGCTCTACATGCATATATGTATATTCTGTTTTCATCTGCTATGCTAAGCTAACTGCCCTGGGGTCCACGTGAGCCAAGTGCGTGTTTCTCTAATGCGGCGTTGGTTCTTATTGTTGGCCTTTGCAATTGAGTGTCTGAGACTTAGCCTTCCACACTGATTAAATTTATAACTCAGCATCACTGAACTTACGAATCAGTTGTGCTTTGGATTTGGGATTCGACCTCGTGTACGCTTAGCTCAAACTCCGGCTTTGCCGGCCTTCACTCCTGGGTGTCTGCTTGTACATTTTTCTATACTTTCTCACATTTACTTTTGGGGTCAACAAAGGCAGAATATGGTGTCGATATTGAAACTCATCTGCTGCTGAAGATCTTTTGCAGGCCTTACAAAGACTTCTAGACCGGGAAATGGAAACGATAGGTCTCATTTGTGTATTTATAAAATAGATTTCTTTAAATAACCGCATTCCAAGAATGCCGGTTTCACAACGCCGAATACCATTGGCGTTGGTTTACCTGTTCGTTAATGGGGGCCGGGATCATCTTTTTGAGCTATCTGCCTCTGACACCTAGTCTCCTATTTCCTCCACTCTCAACAACCCGAGACAGATTCCAAGTGTCCACGTACGGGAAACAAAGGGAGCGGATGACAAGCTAAAGCTTCCGGCGCTTCTTTCTACGTTAGAAAACGGTATCTATGAAAGCGATACTTTTGTCGGAAGGTGGTTTTTGTCTTTTTGGAGGTAGCCCAAAGAGCTAGGAACAATGGGTAGTTTCCTTGGAGCTAGAGGTTTAACCGTCCACAGATAAGGCAGTCAGAATTGTGTTCTTCAAGTAGTGGTAACCGGGAGATATTTAGGCGCGCGAATAAACAAAACCTCGTGCCGTTGTACAGCAAGCGAGCTTCCTAGGGCTAAATCTCGATTGTCTGTGAACACCTCCAATGTCTTGGGAATGTATTCTGCACAGTCAAGCAACATCATCTCCAGGTTGCTCCACATCAACTGATCCAAAGACATACGTGATCACTGGACAAAGCAATGCCTGGGGTGAATGTCGCATTACCTATTCGCGAAGAGGGGGCAGATTCGGAAAATGCTTACCTTACTAGCAGATTCCGGGAACTGCATCAAGACTTCAAAAAGATTTTGGTACGACCATAAGCCATCATTTCTGAACCTCTCTTGGTCTGCGTGCTGCCCTGAAATCGTCTTAAGTGGTAAATCACATTGATTAGAGATGCGTAAATCTGCAGATCGTTTCTGCTCAGCTAGGCACATTTTATTTTGACTTTTAAAGATAGCGGAAATACAAGCAAAAATGCAAAGTAATAAACATCAAGGAGTGAAATTCCGGTGTTTAGTGTGCGTACCTATCCAGATAGCTCTTGTCGACTGCTTTTGTCCTTTAATGTCAGTCGATTTTTAAAGCACATAAAGACTGTAAGACCGAATGCCTTAACGCGGACCTCGTAATACGCTTGCTTACCCTAGACCGTTGTGACAACTTGTGCGTCATACTTACTCGGCCCTATAAGATTGCAATACTGACAGCCCTTACACTCGACCGGTACAACCAGAAGATACTAGGAGGCAGAGGATGGTTCAGCATATTTTAAAGGGAACGCAAAGACGGGACATGCGTGAGCAACGCGCAAATGGCGACCGCGCTGGGCGTTCAAAGTTCCGTTAAACGAGCGATCCGGGGAAACAAATCCGTGCTTCGCTGCAAGATACAACTTTTAGAACACGTCCGAAATGCTACAGTAAGCGTGATTTCCTTCGGATTCTGAAAACACGGTTGACAGAGTCCCTCGGTCGATAAAATATGGAGAACTCAAATCAGCAGCCAGATGCGAACAGTGTGTTGTTTAGATCGTGGTGCCGAAACAGCACCGATAAGACTATATGCGCAGGTAAATCAAGGCAGAGTAAGACCGAGTGGTCGGAACGAACCGAAAGCGGGGATTATTGAAAAGTGCGCAACGGGCGGAGATTAACAAACCTCGTGTGCGATAAAACAACCACAAAATTAAAAATGTCACACGATTGACATCAGACACCAAATTAGATCTTATAGAAAGCTATATCTGAAAACATTCCATTTTCTACGGAAAATCGACTCTGCTGAAAGCCTCTAATGGCTGGGTCTGCTTTGCATTAATGGACCTTTCGCCATTTCTCTCTCCGTACTGCACAAAGGTCTTTTTTAGCAGTGGACTGTAGGCAAATGAAGGATAAAATGAAGATTCATGGGCAACTGGGTGCAATCCTTACAGCCTCAAGAAGCGCATCAATTCTTCAAAAAGGCCAGCATCTGAGGGGATCTGTAGCCTCCCACTGCTTAGCTGCCGTCCAGCCCAAAATGCTTTGATCATGATAATCTGAACAATCGTGAATTTCGCCGTAAAGTCTTGAATTACACCTGGAATCTGTGTGATATGCGCACGGCACAGGGATCTTCGATCGGGTTGACACGCCGCATGCCCTAAAATAGAAAACGCGAAAGAAAACCAGATTGAGCCGAAACCCTGTGAGCACATCAGCCAGCATCGATACTTGCACGATTTAGTGCAATATGGCTGCGCAAAACATCCCCGTTACCCTGAAGCTGGAAATTGTTTAAATAGCTTCGAGGGTCGCAGTTGCTTACTGGCGCCGTTGAATTTTTGCGCGCGTGTCTGTTCGTCATGGTGGGTTTCCTACCTAAAAATGATTGATTTGGTAGCCTGAAGAAGAAGTTAAGAAGCGGAGGCCGTTTAAGAAGTACTTCTACCGTGGGGTTGACCTGGACCAGTTGTTGGACATGAGCACGTAAGTGCCTTATCACTAGTTAATTTTTTAGAGAGCAAATCGGTGAGTTGATGCCAGCACGCATCCGACGGCGCATAAAGCGCGGCTTGCGCAGGAAGCATGTTGCTTTATTGAAGCGACTGCGCAAGAGTAAGAAAGAATGTCCTTTTGGAGAAAAACCCGCAGTATGTTGTGTTTACCTTGGTGAACGTCGTAGACTGTCAAAACACATTTGCGGAACATGATTATTCTTCCCGAAATGATTGGGTCAGTCGTCGGAGTTTATAACGGAAAGACATTTAACTCTGTGGAAATCCGGCCCGAGATGCTAGGTCACTATCTGGGTGAATTTTCTATCACTTACAAACCCGTGAAACACGGAAAACCTGGCGTTGGCGCCACGCACAGTTCACGTTTCATCCCACTGAAGTAAATTGTATAGTCAATAAAGCCAATAAGGAAACTTCTACATCGTTCTTATCCAGTTCAGGGTTTGGCCTCCTGGTTTCTTGCCGAGCTTATTTTTTAGGCCGTTTAGGAAACAATTGCCACTAATTCGGTCTATATCATGAAACGAAAGCCTTCAGATGGCCGTCCTTAGTTCTCGTTTGGCAAAAATTTCCGTTGGTTGTTCTCTGATGCTCTCTGAAAACGGCCCGTTTCCTCGAGGCGAACACCATCCCCGGAGACTTACGTCGATTTTCCTCGAGTTCGGTGTTAGCTTTCCACGCGCACGGTCATTTCACCTGATATTTGCATTGATAAATAGGCTTAATAAAGTCAGAAACTTTTCGTTTACCTGTTCCACGCTTGACTGATCTTGAAAGTCACCTCTGTCTCAAGCACCAGTCATTCGCAATGTCAGTGGCTGTCCCTCTAAGTGGCCACTTTTGGTCTTCCAGAGTGCGCTAGATGGATCATTATTCAGTCAGTTCTGTGGTAGAGCAAAAAGGAAGATCGCCGGGAGCTACTTTAATCTCAACAGTAAAAAGGAAACAACAGTGAACCACATCTTGCCCCGTTGTGTCCGTCTTTGTTGAATTTAGATATTCTCTCCTAAGAATCTAGGAAGGTCGCACAGTGGCGTAACTACCAGGTTTAGATTCATCAGCTTTAAAATGTTTTCTGAATTCGAGCTGGCTTTCATCGTAGCCCATGAAATTCAAAAATGCTTGTCCTTAGCTTCCGTGTTGGCCAAATCCGGTTTGAACAAGAGGGTGCAAGCTACCAAAAAGATCGTGGTTCCGCCCCTATTAGTTTGACAGCCGCTATCTTCAAAAGCATCGAAAGAATCATTCTAACTTCAACAGGAATTTAATCAAGAAAAAAACCTCACTGGCATTGGATGGACCACTTAGTCTGGCGTACCACTTTAAAAGTCTACCGGTTGAAAAGTGCCGTATTTGTTGTAAATGATATCTTAATGGATGGTTTTGTTGGGTCTCCTCATTAACCAGAGTGATCTGCAGCTAAATCCGTTTAGTCCGAAGCTTTTCCCGGGAATCTTGGCGCGTTTTTATACGCAGGCTAGAAACGAGACTGCGAGAATGGTCCGAGGGAAAATTTGAAGCTGGACTGATGCGGTTAACCGTCTTTGTTACAGTATATCGGCTACAAAGTGGGCAAGCTGCATGATTCAGTGGGCATAGAGGCCAGCTACTTGATGTTAATGAACCCGAGAGGACGTAGGATTCCGAACTCGTGGAAGCAGCACAAAAAGTGAAATAAAAAAAGTCCGGGGACAGCTGATTTGATGACGATTGGTTCTGGTTTAGTAATTTCAGTTCACGATTGTGGAGTAGCGGCCGTAGTAGTCTATGGACGATGAAATTTATATAGACCATTGGGAGTTGCTGCTCACTGTCGGTTCTTAGGTAGTTTTGAAAATTCGCTCGGTAAGTTGTTGCTAATACCCAAGTCCTGTATAGAAAACAATGACCGAGAAAAGGTTGTAGCGCACGCTGAATACTTGGGGAGGCCAACTTAAAGCCGCGGCTAGTGGATGTTCTGCACCTGGATGAATTGGCTAAATTTTCCCGAATGCGCATGACCATGCTTATCATCCGATCCGACTGCGAGGCTAGTGAAGAATTAACGGGAACACGTCCGGTAATGTGCAGATTTCCCCTTAAGTCAATTGAAGTCGGTACCGCGTCGGACGGCTTGACGTGGAACAACTTGGACAGTCTTTTGGTGAATTTCTAACGAGAGCCTTTAGATTGGAAGTGAGAATGAGGACGAACGACGCCTTAACTCTCCCCGGAGTTGTTGATTGCGGAATTGAGTGGGATCTCACCTATTGCGGTGCGTTTGGACCTCAATGAAACATTCATCGAGTTATGCGAACCCAAATGGCTATAGTAGCCGACAGCAGGTAGCTAAATCAAAAGCTGAACAAGTAAGGAAAATGTTCGACTGATTTCGCCTTGTCATCTGAAGGCTTAGGGATACTGTTACTTACTAGTCTCTTGCTTTCCTAACATTGGGCATTCTTCATTGCAAATGAGGGGGTTATTGCTTCTTTTCAGATTTAAAGGCGTTACGATAAAAATGGTTTATCGTATAACCAGAATATCTATTGTTTTTTTAGGAATCCTCGATTGAATCTTATTTGAATCCAGGGTCTTCGAGTGCCTTAGCTTGGTCGGAGGTGGATGTCTGAGGCTGCTAACCCCAAACGCCTCTGGAAATGCTAACAATAGCAGTTCGATGTCGCTCGGCGATTTACCACACCTAGCTTAATGAAACCTTTTATGATTCTATGCCATTTAAGTTTCATGGCTACGACTGCCGGTTCGCCTCCGTGTAATGGGCACTAGTAGCTACGAGACATGCCCATCAACCTACAGTGCGTGGAACCCCTTAAAAATCACCATGTGTTTAAAAGAGACTGCACACTGCCTCATCGTGGCAATGTTTTCACCAAAACGTGAGAACGAATGACAGCCGTTCCAAACTGGTTTTTGACGTACCTCCTGTATGGATATGGAGCAAATTTAGTGTTTCATCCAAGGCAATCTGCAACCATGACAACCAAAATAAGAAGAGCAGGACCATATGATGTTGCAGTGGTTCATGTATGGTAACGAGCCGGATAATAGCTGATTGTCCTCTAGTTGTCGCAGTGAGACTGTACCTTGGCGCGGTGTGACAGCTTGCTTGCCACCAGAACCCGAGTGGTTTATTCCAGGCCGCGGATTCAGCCATGCCTGGAATGTCAATCGGTAGAGATCTGACAAGGTCTCCGGCTCCTCCAGGTTAAGGGTTGGTTCGAGCTAGAAACTCAATCGAAAATATGAGTGGATGAGCTTCCACTTAGTCACACCCCCTGTCTTGGTTGGGAACCCTAGCTGTTCTTCTGCTTAGCGGCTGGAGAAATGCCCGTCCACCATTCTCCATGAGCTACATGTCGACAATCAGTTTAGCATTGCATCGGTCATCGCGCAGGATAACTAGGACCACGTTGCTCATTGCATCGAGTGGTAAGTATGCTACTGCTCAGAATTCCCTCTTCTAGTCAACCCGTGTCTTCTGTCTCCAGCCTTCTCTCTGTCTACTCATAATGCCCCCACTGACAACAAGTCTGTCACGACGAGACTACACCTTGACGTGGTGTGACGGCTTGCGTGCCTCCATGGTCCAACGAGCTATACAGGATGGCTTATCTCAAGCCGAAAATCCAATCATGCCTGGAAGGTCAATGAGTAGAGAAGCCTGACTAAGTAGTCTTCTGGTCCTCCAAGTTGGGGGTTGATCTGAGTTAGCAGCTCAGTCGGAAAAACCAGTGGAAGAATAATTGATCCAAGTAGATGAGCTTCCACTAAGCTATTCCCTGCTGCCTTGTGGTCAGGTTCTTGTCAAAACCAAAGGCTTTGGTTAAGAACCCTAATCGTTCCGCTTAGCGGCTGGACTCTCTAACAGTGCCCGTCCATTATTCCCCAAGAGTTACACGCCTACAAGTAATTCCATACTGCATCGGTCGTCGCACAGGATAATCAGGACCGCGCTGCCCATTGCATCGAGCGCAAGTGGGGTGGGTAGTGATAAGTACACTACTGCTCAGAGTTCCCTCTCTTTTATTCAACCTGTCTCTTCTGTCTCCAACCCAATCTGTTTTCCCCTCCTGCCTACCCATAGTGTATCCATTGATAACCGCCCGATACTCGCA
>LUCM01007563.1:124052-194867 GCA_008360955.1 Fasciolopsis buskii
GGTGAGTAATATTGAGGTTAGGAATCTGGTATTGGGTGCCACTTCTGAGAATAGCTTTTTTCAGCGTATGAAACTTAGTAGACTGCACTGGTTGGGTCACGTGTTGCGTATGACGAACACTCGTCTACCATATCGTGCCCTATTTTTGTTCCTCCTTAGGAATGGAAGAAGCCATGTGGAGGCCAACAGATGACGTGGCAACGTGGATTGAGAAAATGTACAGCGAAGTTAGGTAAAGTAGGTGTCTCACGTCTTCGTGGTTGGGGTCCGAAAGACTCGTCGACTTGCTGGCTGGAGACACTGAAGGACAAGGCAGTGAACCGTGAACAGTGGCAATCGTGTTGTCATTTTCTATCGAATCAGAATGAGTGAAAACACGTGCGTTTGTACAGTTAGACTGTGTTCCGTGTGTTGGCTGCAGCAGTATCTTATCTTTTCCCGCCTGTGTAGGTCCACTCCCTGTTCCCTCTGGATATCCACTCTTTTTATATAAACGTGTAACTCTGGGGAAAGGCAGCAGTCAGTGAGGCTTGCCTTGCTGTTTAACGCTGAACGATGATGATAATGATGCTGGGTACCGACTGGGAGAATACTCTATCACGGCACAGGCTTAGTGGACTTGCTTGAGTGGGTCATGTGTTGCTTACGACCAACACTCTACTGCACCGTCCTGTTTCCCGATGCAATGAGAAGAAACCATGTGGAGGTCAGAAAATGACGTGGAAGTGTAGATTGAGAAAATATACAACAAACCTTTCTAAGGTAGAAGTCTCCCGCCTTCGTGGTTGGAGTTCGGAAGACCCGTCAACCAGTTGGCTGGAGACACTGAGAGTTATGGCAACGAACCGTAAGTAGTGCGGATCATGTTGTCATTTTTTATCAAATGAAGATGATTGGAAGCATGTGTCTCTACAATTATACCGTATGTGGAATTACATAAGCCCTCTGTATGTCAGGAGTAGTAGCGAGTTAGACGGCAGCAAATTACCACCTACCGCCAGATCTGGGATCTGGACTTCTGACTTTTGGGGGGCGATAGGCAGTGAATTCATGTGACCACCGCCAGCTTGTTGATTGGCACTGCCATAATAAGGAAACAAATGCAGCTGTTTTTTTACGCCAGAATTCGCCCAGTGAACAGAACCGCCACCTCGGGTCCAAAAATCCAATTTTACACTGCGCTTTATGGCTGAGTGCTTAACAGTCGGTGCGGGATTCTCGCTTTCAGGAACTTTTCTACCAAAATGATGACCTCGTTTTTTTGGTCTGTCGCCCGTAGCGAATCCACATTTGCCCATGAAAAGCATTGGCACATGGCAATCACCTATTGGCTTTGTCATGTTCAAGTTGGTAGCTGCTTGTTCCTCGACATCAACTCAGCTTTCTCTCACTATTACTGGTCTAAGTATGCCAAATTTGTCCTATCACATGGTTTCCAAACCGTACCACAAAATCATCCTTAGCAGCAAGTGCGACCTCTAACTTGGCCGGACTTGTGGCAGCAGCCCATCGATGACCATTACTATTGCCGAGTTCAGTTTACCATATTTCAACCCCAGCGCACTTACTGATCATGGTTATTGAGCCGAGGATAGGATTTGCCGTAGATGCTGAGGCGGGACGAATTCTAGCAAGGGCATGGAAAGTTTGCATATTTGAATTATATACAGCTGAAGCAGAATTGATGTTTATGAAAATGAGGGTTTTTGTTTTGACGGATAAAGAATTCAGAATCTGTAGCAGAATCTTGTCTGAGTTTTTATCCTAGTATAAAAAAGGTACGAAAAGAAGCCTAAAACCGTCTGCACTTACACAATTTATTTTTTTATTTCAAATACAATAGCCAATGGGAAGTTCTTTTCCAAAGGAAATTCTCAGGAAGAAATTCAATAGAGTAAACCGAATGGATCCCATTTGGCTGATGGCGAAGGTATTCTTAATTATCCTCTTGTTCCAACATCATTATGGTCATGAAAATATCTGCGTTTTTCGAGACTTGCACGCATATACCTGTTCTGGTCAAAAATCGTCCTGTGAAACTCAGCTGAGACAAGATGTCAATTCACCAGGATACGTACCAAATAGAAGACCGTTGAATTTTACGTCAACTCGGAAGGGTATAGAATGGGAAGTAGAGCGTGTGAAAGCTTGGGGACAATAACTTGATAAACTGCCATCCAGAGAATGAATGGGATTTGAATATATTGTGATTTCGAACTTTTCACACGTGGGCAAATGTTTATCGTGCAATCTAATAGTAGAATATACACGATTTATTACGACGCCATAGTGGGGGATTTAGAAGTCGTCCCTCAGCATACCTGGGGAGATAAAAATGAAAAGGTGAAGAAGTGCAGGAAAACAATGAGACACCAGATAATTAATCTAGCGAAGGAGAATAGTAATTCTATGAGATGAAACCTCGATCCTGGTTCTCAAGATTATTGGTTTGTCTGAGCTGTTTTGCTGTGGTTCTAGCAGTGAAACGAACGACTATGATCCTAGTACTGTGGCCTTTTTTGTGCAGTCTTCCAGTACTTGTTTGATATATCTCCAAAGAATGAAGTAGTAACACTATAGTTCACTCTAGTAGGAATGGCTCGCACCATCCAATAATATCCACCGTTCCGCCCATTGGTTATTTTCTTAGATGGATTAAAACTTTCAAATGATGTGAGTTGATGGAAGACGACGAGTCGCTGTCGCCCAGCTCTTCACGCTTAATCTCTGGAGATCTTATGTGATCCTGTCACTCCGATTTCCAAGCTGATGATTGCCGACCTCCCAGTTCACTGGACCTTGGAATTTATGAGACATGCATTCTCCGCCGCAACCGCATGAAACAATAAAAGGTATCAGGATCAAACGGTGTTAGGAGTGTATCCAAAAATCGATGCGCCATGTACTGGTTTTTAATTGTGAATGATATAATGTTAATAACACAGCGTTGTTGGTAGATGTAATGCGCCAACGTTTCGACTACCGTGGGTAGTCTTTCTCAAGGCAAGTTTTACAATTGAATGACTGTGGGAACGTTCCCACAGTCGCATGTGCATCATTGAAACGTCAGTCCGTAGTCTTTAACCTCATTGAGTAACTTTCCATCGTTGTTTGCCATCTCTAAGTCTGAAGATATATACTTCAAGGCTAACCAACCCAATCCGGTCGAAATATACAGAACTGCAGGTCTTTGATAAAGTTGGAGTGCCAGAGAATTGCGCCACGACAACTGAAAAGGGGATCAGACTCAGAAGTTCGAACAGGTGCCTGGTGCTACAACCACATCGGGTTTGCACCTTAAGGAGAATATGGCCAAGACAAACCAGGTGTATGCTTACGGATCGACGAGACTGTTGAGGAGGACTAAATAACCCGCACTACGATTCGCGGAAAATTTATTGCAGAAACCTGCATGACTCAGAGTAGTGGTACACAAGCGATCAGGACTGACTCACGAGTTGTCCCAGATTGATGGTCCAAACAAGGAGAAATCATTTTGAAGGGAGTATAATAAGTCATCCTCGAGTTCATGATTGCCAACGCAAAGCCAAAAACTTCATTTCCTTAATATTATGTCCTCTTTCTATCGGCCTTCTTAGAGTTACACAGCTTGTAGGCCGTAATCTGCTGTGTAGATCCTGAGTAAATCTTAAACATTAAACAATCAGGACCGTTGCTTTCATCCCTCGGTGTTTTGACATCTCCATTTGTTGAACAGGAACGATCTACTGAACCCAAATAAGCTACAAGTTCTAGCTACGGAAAGGAATAGACATCAATTCTATGCCCATGACACGCGGATCGAAGTTTATCGTCCTATGCTTGTAAACCGATATTGGTTCTGGTAAGAGAATTTTATTTGAATCACAAAAAGTGCATGGATGGCAAGTTCATTTTTGGAAAGTGACTATAATTTGTGGACAGTTTTCGTCGGTTTGTCAAGGAACTTTCATTCTGTCACCCATGTACGATATCACTCACAGTGAAAACCGAATACTCATGGCTATATATCCTCTTTCTGAAGACGGCTTTGAACCAAACGACGAAAACTGACCGAAAATCATTCTAATTCATAAATGGACTCGTCAGCCATGCGCACAACGATTCAGGCGAGATTCTCCTGTCAGAAATGAATTTCCGTGACACACAAACTACCGATCGGGTTAAGCCCAGTGATTTTAGTTATTTATGCTGTTTCGCAGTGAACGCGGATGAGGAAATATGCGTCGCTGATCTCAGTACCTTCACGTGGGTTGGAAAGCGTGAATACCATTTCCCATTCGGATTGGTTTACATGTCCTGGGATCTGGCCCGTCGTGGTTGAAACCTCAAATGCCACGAAAATGTTGGTTTTCATGGCTTCTTTCGTCGTTTAATGGCGATGACTTTGGCAATTGTAAATCTGGTTGGAATAAATACGCATTTTTTGGGTAATGTATGTCTCAAATAATCATTAACTTCGGTGGCTTCAATTTTATCGATTGAATGGGTTTATTTGGACCCAGCCCATAATTGCTGAAATCACTCCGGGATGGAAGAGGCTGCTAAACGACGGAAAACCTGTAGCAGCAGTAGACCGAACCAAAGGTGTCACCGCTGCTCCAATCACGATCAAACTCTAAAACTCCAGTTACAATGAGCGATACAGTAAGATGAAACAATGTAAGTAAGAATTGGCACTTACTCTAGCATGGTTCCTCAGTATGAAGTTCGAGCTAGTGAAGTAGGAATGCTTTTCAATCCTAAGTACTTCAAAAATCAGGTCAAAAACGGCCTCGTTTTGATAACAGAACAAAAATCAAGGCCATTCACAAAATTCCGAGTTGCATTTCGGGAACGTAATCCTCGTCAGGAAATTTAGGTCGGAATTAGCACCAAAAACTTCGGTAAATTTGGGTGCTTCAACCAAGTTATTTCATGAATACTGACAGTGAGTTTAACCATTGACGGGGTTTTCGGTTGCGACGTCGCTGAGACACTGCACATGCCTCGTTAATTTTTACTGCCAGATTCTCACTACTCACAAGTAGACATCGTGCGCGTAGTGACCCGGAGGTCACGTCGGGAACTGCACACTGGCCCACACGGTCGCATGCATTAATTACTTTCGGGCAGAGATATGTGCATCTGCGTCGCGCGCTCCCAACCGATGCTGGAAGGGGTGAGTTATATGCAATTAAACGTGTGATCATGCTGGATCGGCCTGTTTATCCTATCGGGGTTTAAAATTTCACATGGGTGGACAACCCACAAGCTACGCGCACAAGGCCTATCAAGCTGGACCGGAGCACGGAGGTTTGTGTTTAAAGCGATACAACGATCCAGCAACCGGAACAGTGGTTTTTCGTTCCGTCTGCACGGCTTAGTTTTCTTCGTTGGTCGTACTTAGAAATGCAAGAAAAAGAGTGAATGCGACCCATTGGTGATTGCTATTAGCCGTACTCCGTCGTACTTAGGCTATTTGCCGAGAAGTCACCTGTCAGTAGGGGTCGATTGGTGTGTGCTAGCGGACAGTAGCCGTGCAAATCAGTGACGGATAGGTGCAACATCATGTGGTAAAGTTCAACAAACTGTTCAAAGCCCGTCCAGTAGTGTAATGGCTAAGGCGTTCCACTCAGAATCGTTCATCCCAGTTCGGGCGCGGTGGGTATGCACTGCTCATGATTCCTATTAAGGATGAAACGGCTGTACAGTGCTTCTATGATTTCTTAATGGTCAGCTGAGCGATGATATCACATGGTGAATTATTTCATGTAAACATCCTATAGTTACCACGCTTCTTGCCAATATGATTTCCTGTAATTTCTCCTAATGCCTAGTGGGTCAGACTTTTGAGTCAAAGGCTCCGATTGAGATTCGCAAAAACCCTTCTGCATTGTGAAAAACAGCCATCAGCAGTTTTTATAGAACATTTCACCAATCTTCATTATTTTGGTATAGAAACTACAACAGATGTCACGAAAATTCCAACACAGTACTATCAGTGGGAGAAAACGAAATAATTTAAGTTCGTTGTTTGTGCCTATGAGTTCACTTCACTTCAAGTTTCGTACACTAAACCAGATAGCTCAACAAATTACCCTAGTTGGAACAAGATCCCACCTTCCGCAACAATTCGTCAAAACCCAGATACAACCTCCTTCTCTGGCTTCACTCTTTGAGTGTCAGGTGCCCAGTTTTCGGTGCTCGTGATCAGGCTAACGCTCTGGTCGCTGAGGGTACACCGTTAGACTGATCACCTCACACGCACCATAGTTACTTAGCAAAGATCAAATGACACACTGGTGCCCCATATATTGTCCCAGCCGATCAAACGGACAGCAGTGATGGCCTCATCCAAGTTTGTTTCTATCACAAACTGCCTCTGGCGAACACGAACTTCAGTCATAAAAATTGGCATTGCCTGACTTGGTCCTCTCCCTCGCCTTCACATCCTTATACTCAGATTAATCACATTTCCGGTGGAACGGATCAATCGACCGTCGTAGATCATTCTGGTCCACATTCGTGGACTCAAGTCACACCCTAGCTCGTAGTCGTTTTTGTCTGCACCTAGTCTGTGGTTTTACCAATATGAAAACCACGTGTCCTACCCAACTGCTTCTAGGCGATAATCGCCGGTTTCGATTTCAGTCGGAGGTGGCAATGTGCTTACCGTCACAACTAAATGCTTTTGGTCCGAGCGGATCAAAGAAGCAACTGTCATATAAGATTTCGGATCTAATGAGTCTCATAGACGGTGGACATTCCCAACTTCAGGTGGACTTTTGAATGCTCGCAGATTCGTCCCGCGGAAGTCCACCGGCAGTAGGATTTGCAAATCCCCGACACGTCAGCTGACCAAGAATGTGAGAAATGAAGACGAGCATTGGTGGATAGGAATATATAGCTAAATAAAAAGGGCGGTAGCTATCGGAAATAGTCGCATCCTCCTTCTACCGATTGAGCACACGTAACCCAGGTATAGGCGAGGTGATCAAAGAATTCTACAGTTCAGGGACGTTGAACAAAGCATTTTGAGGTTCACTCTCGTCGGCCCGCTGTTGCAGTGAGCGCTTCACTTAGGCTGCGAGGAAAACAATCCAGGTTGACTCAGTTCTCCATCAGAAAGGGAGATGATCTGACAGGTAGGTTTTCTCAAAAGACTTTAGGCAGGTGGACCAGATGTGCTGTCTAGGTCCTTCTTCAAGGAAGGTGGCGAAATGTTATCATTGAGATTATCAAAACTTCCGGAATCAAAGCGACCACCAGAAACTATTTCAAAGGGCTAATGTAAATCGGTGATTGTATCGGTTTACAAGAGAGGTGAAAATCATAGGAAAGTTAGTTTGGTAGATACTGCGACTAGGTTTATCGCGGGCATCATCCTCTGCCGATTATGTGGTGCCCGCGAAAAGTGCGCGTGAGAATCGGGCTGATTTCTGACTCGGTCGAGATTGTATTGACCAAATCTTCACTATGTCAGACCTTAGAACATAGATACACCTTTCGTTGGCCTACAAGCTCCGTCTTTCCTTACATGAAAATGGCGTTCAACTCAGCTGATTGTGCAATTCTATGGCCACGCCTTTCACCGAAGGTTGTTTCAGAGAAATTCATTTAACTTTTCTAATTTCTGTATTCGAACAGCCCAAGATGGGTTCGTGCTTACGGTGATCGTTTACCGAAGTTCATCACAGTAAGTGGAGTTCTTCATGGTTGCCCTGTCTGACCCTTTCCTTTCAACTTTATCATCGAGGTGACTATGGGAACACTCCTATCGTTATGTGAGAATAAAGTCATTGATATTTGCCTGTCTGACTTAGAATATGTTGACAATATTATGCTAACGAATAAATACCCAAGTAACTTGCGATTTTTCCTTGATTGTTTTAACAGTAGTATGTCCGGTTGGTATGCGTTTTACGCTTCCAATGTGTAAAATATTGTCATAGGAGTTGATTAGTCCAAAGTCGGGCCTTGCTCTCACACTCAGCTGACTGAGTCGTTGCATGCTGATCGTATATTGGATGGAGTATCCTTGCGTACACAGGATGCTCATTTGGCACTCACCAGTTTGGGGCGTCTGTGAAGTCTAATTGTCGATACGAAGTCGAGTTTACACAACGGCGGTGCTGATCCACAGCTCCGAGACATGACCGTTGAAAGCAGAAGGGGAGCGAAGACTTTCGGTGTTTGAAAACCGTCGTCTTCGTAGTAATAGTGAAATACTGGGGCCTGGGATTCAATCTGTAGAATTACTGAATTCAGATAAATTAAGGCGATTGAGACGTGTTTTTAGCAATTCTTTTTGTACACAGTCCTCTGATTCAGGTGGTGGTCGGAAGATGAATTGTCGTAGCCGGTGGTTCATTATATGATATGGAAACCTTAACTAATGGACGGACTCGTGTAGGCCCAGTTACTTTCTAAGTTGAGGTCCACAAAATTCACTCCTCCAAGCAATGGTTGGAGACAATGTGATATACTCAACGGGTTATTCGGTAACGTCCTTGCATTCGGAATCTTTTCTATGCAGTTTTCCAATGTAACGCCTTTCGTTCATTTCCTTCCGCAATAAACGGTTATGCATGGTAGGGACCAAGGCCAGACGACATCAACACTAAGTGATTGTAATCCCTAAATCGAATGTGATTTGTAGTTGGATATTGTCACCGTTGAGCGTTCGCATTGAGACATCAAGTGCTGCTTAATTGAGACTGCTGACATCCAGTGTGTCACTCGTTCGCCTGTGTACCTTTGATCGATGGGTAATCTGGTCCTGTAACAATAAGGCCATCGTTGCAGTTCAGAGATGGTCGAATCAGAAGAAGTTCTACTAGGTCGTGGAAATATGGAGAGCAGGCATACTCATGCCCTCCATTTTCAAAATATCAAAGGTCGGCAAAAGACGTTTGAGAAGATGTACCCAAGGCTACAAATGCAACCGACGTTCTTCGGGGTGTGCATGGTAAAAGAAAACCAGGACGAAAACAGGCTACCTGTAAGATCAGCGAAATCAAACAACCCTTCTCTGTAGACGATAGCACACATCCACATCCATTGACAGCCGTTTTAGAAATTCTGGTGCCACATGATCTCCATGGTCCCCTGATTCCCTCCCAGTCGGAACATATGAGGAAATGTGAAAAAATTATAGTAACTTAAAACTCTTCAAATCTTGGGAATTTGTAAAATATTTGACAAAACTTGCGAAGAATAAACAGTAACATTCGTCAACCGCATAATAAGCAGTATGTTAGGAACGATTAGAACTGTTATTGCTGCCAGCCGCCGAAAGGTGACAGATATATCGGCCCGTAAACTCAGTTTTCTCTCGCAATTATATGAGAGAGTACGGTTGGAATTTAGATAGAAACCACTCACTTTAGGCAGGGGGCATTTTCGGCGGTGTATGTATTTGTGTTATGAACCTCTTTGACTGAATATTTAGCACTTATTGATAAAGGCTCTTTTAAACTGCAAGCCCAGGTCGAGTAACTGTCTACCCTTCATCCACTGTCTCGAATCTATGCCCCTGATACTTGGAACTTTGATTCATCACTCTAGGTTTATTTAAGTATAGCAGCATCAGATTTGTTCATACCTTAGACTCGCTTTCCCAAAACATGGAAAATCACTTTGAAATTTCTTTGTTATCATACTAAGCGTCATTGCCTCTTAATTATCACCATGCCGTGCTATGCGGGTTGTTAAACTCTACGGAAATTGTTAAAAATGTGATGCCAACGTTCCACTCATCAACAAGAAATCATGGAAGCACTGTACAGTTATTTCATACTTGTTAAATATCATTAGCAATACATATCTACCCACCTGAACATAGACGCGAATCCAGGACAAACCACTGTGAGTAAAACGCGTTAGCTACTACTTTACCGTGAAAGCTATCAACGGTTCGTTGAACTTCATCACACGATGTAGCACCCAACCATCACTAGTTTGCTCGACTAAGTGTCACTGGCTATTAACCGTCAACTTTTACCGATAGATGATTCAGGTAGCTTAAGTACGAACAGAGTTTGGCTACATGGTTAGTGTTAATAGCAGAATATTATATTCTTTCGCGAAATTACTCATCACGTGTCCCCAACGATCAACCCACTATTAAGAGTCGACTGTTGCACGTCAGCGTCCATTGACCGTGTGAACCAATAAATGATAGGTGCAATGTCATCATTGTGGTGAATTTCAACGAAACTGTGGAGAGCCTGGCCGGTGCCGTAACAGCTAAATCGCTCGCCCCGTAATTGCTCGTCCCTGGGTCTCGTCCAGTTTGTGAATTGTGGATACGGATTGCTAATGATTCTTAACAAAGGTGAAGCATCCACACAGTGCGTTCATGGTTTCTCGATGGTGAGTGGGGCGTTGATATCACGCGGTGAATAATTTCGTGAAACCATATAATCTCCTACTAATCGTCCAAACCGGATAGACCGAGCAGCGAAAGAAGTGTTCTCGACCGGAGACTATCATCAGGAAATGTGTTACCTGGTGCACTATGAACATTATGGTCAGCACTACCGAATCTCTAGATTTTCAAGTGATGAATGCACTAAAAGTGCACTGAATGAAAAGAAATTGTGGTCAGGTTTACGCACATTTTGCGAATATACTTAGGACGGTGGGTAAACAAATGCTGGTGGAAATGGAAGCTTTGAGGGATTCTGTCTTCGCATATGCGAGCACGTTTGAGCGGGTGCACATATCATGACCACGAGCAAGATCCAGCTAGAAATATCGGCGATCCTAATTCCATCGATAGAACGAAGGAAACAAGCAACCTGGTCTTGTTGGCATCATTGCGTTCTCGATTGTGGCTGTTATGCAGGTCTGCTTGAGATCCGTTGGTTTGTTCCTCTATCGGGAATAAACGAAATACACAAAAAAACGCTAACTATTTGAACCACAATATCCTCAGAAAAGTTGAAGCACCGTTCGCTGACTGTTTAGAGAGTCTGAAAAACGAGATCGTTTGAAGATACAGATAAATGCAGTTGACCGAAAGCGGTCATCAGCAATGGTTCATTCTATGAAGTGGCAAAAAGTATTGGACACGATTCAATAAAGCATTCGAGCACTAATAAGATGTCAGCAGTTACCGTCATCAGGTTAGCGATTACTAAGGGAAAATAGCTTCACATTAACGACACAATCTCACACGAATCACTAGGGGGTGTGCATGAATGAGTAGCCCATTTAGGAATGACTTGACAATTCAGCAGACCATTTTGGTCAGTTAGGTGGAAAGAGGACATATGACCCTAACGTTTGGGTTTGTGTTGTAAGTAGTAGGCTTCCTATGCTGAAGCAAGTGACCGATTTTTACGGTTACCGCTGCCCTTCATAGATGCGTCCCCAATACTCATCTCGATACGTGCGCAGTCCATTGGTGGTTTGTAACTACGATCTGATCTGAACCAGTAGGACTGTGTATGGATGATGAAGAATCACGTGGCCATTAGTCGGTTCGCGTACCTGCAGTGCGGGAACAACCGCAAAACCGGTCCTATGATTTCGACGAACTACATACAACAAAACACATTTCGGACATCGATGAAGAACTTCATCTTTAACGATTATTCTTGGATGGTACAATCCTTCGTTTTTACTATTTCGAATGGCACCTTTATCGTAATGTTGTGGATGGTGCTTAGCGATGAAGCCATTTTCCATCTGTTCAGAAATGAATCCATGCCAGTCGATGTCGATCAAACGCAAAGTGGCATTTCACATGGACCGGAGCATATTTTTTGGTGGAGATGTTATAGACATTTACTGACTTAACTGTACTTGTTTATAGTAACAGGATTGTTTTCAGGTGTTTTGCAGGTCTTTCTTACTCCTGTTATGAAGGCAGTGAAACCAGGTAAATGATGCTTCTGGTTCCAATATCAGTGAGCATACTCGGATTGTGTATCACACTTTCTAATTCGAATCCGGAGACTTTATTGCGGGCACGAGAGAAATCTTATCCGGTCAGCGTCCTTTCAACCATTCTCACTCGATAGCGAGTGCCTTGTCGTCTTGGAATTTTTGATTTATTGATTTTTACGGGATGCTTATCTTCCTCCCCCCTAAAAGTTTTCTTTCGTCACTCAGATCTCGGGGAATATGCACACTCTTCCGTTTGTGAACAATGCTGCATCTGCTTTCTAGGATTTTATCTGGTTCCGCTCAGTATTTTAGCAATGGATCACATGGATTTTCCTCTTTTATGCATCGAAATACCCTCCCAGATGTTTCTCCTTTAGACGGAGTGTTCGGCAAGTTGAATGCCAGTGGTCCACCTGCGCAGCACACGATCTCCCAATAGCAACGCGAACTCTGGACAGAGGTCAATAAGGCGGTAACTAGGTAATTTTGAACCTTTGGTGTGTCGTGGGGAATAGTTCCTCCAAATCACAACAAGAAGGACGACAACTATTTTGAAACATATATAGAAAGAAATACAAAAATGGGAATAGGGTATTTTTTGGTTCCGTGTCCATCGACGCTTTCATCAAAGAACGTTGAATAGGAAGAAGTGGACCGCTTTAATGTGGTCTTACCTTTTAAAAAATGTGTATTGGTCGATCTGGCGCCTTGCAGGGATTGAAAGTCTGCATACCACCTCAGTGCAGAGACGCAACTGCTGATGTACTAAAGTTATTACTCATGCCTCAAAAAATAAAGTTTTTTCGATAGCACTCAGGCGGGGATTTTGAAAATGCGATGTAAAATTTATTTTCCCTTTTTTCTAGTATTCTGTCGATGATTATGCTCGGGTTCAGAAAATAAACGTGAATCTTTTCATTAGTCCTATGCACCTGGGAATTGATTTGCACCTGGGGAGCATACAGAGGCTCACTGTTTGACGAACGGGTGTAGTGTAGAAGCAGATGCGTATCACTGGACATTATGACGATTTTACTCTATGAATTCAAAGTGACGGGAAAATATTGATTATTTTCAAATGTATTATGCATCTAACACGTTTCAATCAATCACTGACCGACAAATCTCGAAAAGTGGTTATATGATTTATAAACCGACTAGTAATGTCGTCCATCAAGTACCTATAGGTCAAACCAGTTGAGTTGCTTCGTGTTTCTGAAATAACTGAGTCGCTTTTGCTTGATTATCAACACCCTTAGAATGCACAGCCGATAGAAGTTTAGGTGTTTCTATCGTACAGCGTCATCGAGACTACCTTTGTGGTCACGACTCTAGCACTTTGGTACACGTCGCTTCGTGCCATGTCTACGACCCGATCAACGTCTTCTGATGAAACAAGAATGTGCCGGGTGAAAACCATGAAATTCCACAACGGAACTCAAAAGATTCACCGGATCTCTTCAAAGCATCCGGTTTGCCCTTTAATAGATAGAATCAACTTACATGGTTCAGCCATCCTAGAGGGTCCTGACATGCTTGTAACCAAGGCAGTGCGTGCGATCGATAGTTGTCATTTAGATAACATCTGCTAGTAACGGGTGGTTGAGTGAAATGCAATAATCACTGTGCCACCGTGCAGATAAAATCCTCAGTAGCACTTGATCGTTGAAAGGTAAATACCGTGCGAAGAATAACTGAAAAATGACTTCAGATCTGGGTCACATTTATTCATGTGAATTTCGAACCTTCACACCATCCAAGTTCTGAATTTTATTTTGTAGGCTGGCAGTGCCTAATCCACGATGGACAACCAGCGATCATAGTTGTGACCCCAGACATGGATTCCCGGTGCGTTCACACTTCCTTCAAGCAAAAAGACTACGATAAGAAAATATATATGTATATTATATATATATATGTATACAAAGATCACCGAAGGCAAACTACGATTACTGCCCCTAATGCATGCGCAGTCAGTACTCGTTTGATTGCAAGTTGTCGACAGAACTTCGTATGCATGATAGGGATGTGGATAGATCGGGAGTTCATTTAGGGGATCACAGCTATGATCCGGAACTGTTTACTTATTCATATGCACTCAGTCAACTAAAAGTCAACCACTTTGCATTTCTAACGACTCAGATCGCCATCCTCACAAGCACTTTGCGGCAACTCTTCATGGTACGTCGTTTGTTCCTACATCGAGAAAAGATACCTTCAATGTTGTGCCACTTATGAGTAGTGTAAGTCTGGAAGAAAAATGAACGATGCGGTAGCTTGGCCTGATGCCCAAAAGGCAACATCGCAACCCGAGAACGCTCGCCTCGGTGACATTGGCTTTCGGCTTTCTTGCCAAAGTTTGAGTGATTTACCTTGTGCTTACACCACCTCAAGTTGATTTATATTGATATTGCGTCTTCATGGTGTCCATGGCACTATAAACATCGGCGCTTTTTCCAAAAATAGCGGTGTTTATCCTTGATATCAACTACCTGATTTTTTGATCGAAGCTTCCCTGGTTGCAGGTCGGGATCATCCACATTTTGTGGTATCCTCGACTTGGAGTTGTAAATGAGAGGCTGAAATAGTGTGGTCTTTGACGTTTCCTTCTGGAAGAATTTTTCCCAAGTGCAGAATCAATCGTGAAAATGGCTTTTAATACCAATTGAGTTTCGATAATCAATCAGCCGGCAAACTGACAGGGAGATTGACGATCTCCATGGCGGGCATACTTTACAGCATAAGAATCCCACATCTTTATCACTGGGTATGGATCGCGCGTTCCTGATTCTGGATTGTATGTGCTCTTACAATTTTGAAATATGCTTCCAACTAAAGACCAATTTTATAGGTTAGATGTAAAGATGTCGTAACTTTCATCATCGTCTTGACCTGACTCCAAGGGTTTCAAAAAACAACACTTTCCTATATTCACTGTTTCAACAAGTTGATCCGAACTTAGAGAACCCCAAATTACTTGAGAACGTCCAAGCTGAACCCAATGTTATCGTTGTGTTTCCCTTTAATTCTGACAGTCAATATGTTGCCAACGCATGTGAGCAGCAACCCACTGTTGACCGGCTCATTATCTGTGTGGTCTAGTGGGACCTTATGTGACTTCCCGCCACTCCAAGTTTCGTGATTAAGGTTGCCTATTGTCCCTATCAATTTCGAGTTTACGAGGTACACTTCTTCCATTGCATTTGTTCAAATACCTACGTTTAGAGGTCTTTCAACCAACCATCACGTCTGCTTTGGAATTGAGTAAAAAATATTTCACTACACGCGCTATACCCAGTTTTATGTCAGCAGAAAACTCACTATGCAAATCACATCTGGGAAACAAAGTCATTTCATTTCTGCTTAAATGCTGAGTTGCGGTAGTAACTAATTTCAGACAGTCCAACTTTTGGATCCCGGACCCATACACAAAGTGTGAGGGAAAGAGAGAGAGAAACTTAGGTGATAATGGTTCTCAGTTCAGTCACTTACTTACAACCAGTCATTCGCACATGAAACTGCCTCACCCTATTGATGGACAAAGTGATCGATCGAAATACAATTTGGTTTTACTCGGCTGGTCGAATTACTGGATTCTAGACACATGATTGGGCGCATTTGCGTCATTCCTTTTCAAGTACAGAACGCTGCGACGCACGGTTTTGCTGTCCTGGCAGCTCGCTGCCATACAGACCTAGCTTGTGAAGCAAGTATCGATTACATTAGTGTCTGTCTTCCATCGTGCGAAGCAGGTTTTGTCTGAATTACGGTGATAGAACACAGTCCGAGTCATAATCAGTGGGTGAATTTAGATAGTTTGAGCAAACAACACACGGAAAACTGTTCCCGTCTAACGGGTATTAATCAACATATAAACTAGTTTCCCGATGTATGTTCGGGCTATTATAAGTTCTCAATCTCGTAATACAAGCTGGGGAACTACTGATTAGGGTTATTAGTTCTATGCGCTGAATTCGATGGAGTTTCACAAAATAAGACAAACAGCCACTCTGGTGGCTATGCAACTGCGATTGAAATTCGGGTCAATGTTTACATTTTTATGGTGGATATGATCAGGTTATCAGTAGGTAAAAGGTTCAATAGAGAAAATACGGCGGAAAGCATGAGATCCATAAGATGTACACAAAGATAGAGCAATCGTGGTCGCTGACTTCTGTCGTATAACTTGGAATGGACCAATTTTGTACAATCTGCCGACAGTAATTGGGTGTTCCCTGTTGGGAAGGTCTCTTGTTTCAGCTTTTCGAATAATCTTTGTTCACTGGGCATCCAGTAACAACGAATGGTTTCCTTTCGGGCGCAAATCGATGATGTTGTCCGGATATTTTAAATCCCTGATTTGATATCATCCTCAACGTTTCAGTCGAGAGGACCTTATACTACTGGTAATGGTGAGAACGGTGCTGTGCAACAAAAAGGCAGAATCACGCCACTGGTAAAGCACAAAGCATGGTACACGAACAGTGCAAAAGGGCCAATGGAACAGCTTGGGTGATTTGCTAAACTAGTTTCAACTCCGTAAACCGTGTTAGTGGACCTACGAATGCCCAAAGAGGTAAGCTGTGCTAATGTGAACCATACATGTGCCATTTGTCGCATTCCGTGTATGATTAGCGCAACGTTACCGGTGGTTCCGAATGGAAGTCCTCGTTGCACACACCGTCTTGTTAACCTGTTTTTTTTGTTCGTTATACCATCCGTGTTTTGTTTAATTCAGGCTAAGGTCAGCTGCACAGCGATTTGCTGAATCGATCGACTGTTAACTGTTTTGAGGTATTGTCTGCACACTTCCTCCAGGTATTGTTCGCTGGTTGCAACTGGTTTGCTTTCCGCACCGTTTTTGACCGCTTTTCAGGCCAGCGTTCGCCTAACCACGTTTCTAATTTTTCACGCGTGATTTTTAAGCTTTACTATGATTATTCGCTGATTTTAGCTAGCTGACACTTCAGTGCTTGGTGCTTACCAATGAGCCTTAGAAAACCGGATCAGGTGATCCGACCGCACTCGGTTAAATAGAAAAGTGTTTTCGACCTGGTGTATGCTGGTCGTTTATTTATTTGCCTTGAGCATGTCACATTTGTGCCACTGGCCCCACTGCCCGTCCGTACAGTACTTAGCATTCTCGTTTGTACTCCTTTCTCTTATTTTCGTTTGCTACTCACTACGTGTTTCTATGTACTGCCAATCTACGAAACAACACCAAGCTAGTAGAGATTACGGATTATCAAGGGAGTCCAGGGCTTCAGAATGCCGGAAATTTACATGTGGTAAGTTGTGCATGAGAACATGAATCAATAAATAGCAAGTCAATGGCAGACGTAAGCGATACGTCCAAACTGCTAGACCCTAATGATTTATCTCCGCAAATCGAACAGCATATGAGGCTCGCCTCAACTGATTACGCTAAATAGTCTCTACCGTAGACGAAGTCGAAGCAATCTATTTGCAGATCTGAGAGCTATCGGTATCGTTTTGCAGGTTGACAAATTCCTAGATGTATACTTTTTGTGATCAAACACTTGTCCATAGGTGAATAGGCTAATCTAGGTAGGTTTGGACGACTAATTTGTGTGGTACCAAAGCTTACAGTTCAAACTCTGAAGGAGGAGCACATAGTAAGTAGTTGAATGACAGGCCATGAAATGACCCCATTAAAATTGGGGCTGGGATCACAGTAGTGCTGCACATCCTCTTTCCAATGCGATTTCGTTGGATTTTACGATAGTGTGAACTATAAACCTCAGTTTTCATGCAGACAAACGTATCAACAAAACTGCGACGGCGTAAAATTTTCCGTGCTAAACATAATGTTCCGTACACTTCTCTGTGTAAGCAGTTAAACACATTGTATCATTTCATTACATTCCCCTTAATTAATCCTAATACAAACTGTCTTGCAGGGATGAGAAACCTGGTGCTCTGTAGTCAGTGGGCATTGAGTTGATGATGATCATGGTGTCCAATCGGTTTGTTTATAATCGCCATTTAAAATTCCAAGGTCACGTGCAAGGTGAATCAAAAAGGAGATATCGTCCGATGTCCGCTTGCGTAGCCGTCTTTTTGTCCGGCCAACTTCGCCACCACATTTAAACAGGTAGATCATACCCAAACTTGAGTCACGGAAATAAGCGTCTTTTAATGGGTAGCATCGGTACGCTTTAGCCCGCTAGATGACTTTCGGTTCAGCAACGTAATAGGCTCGTGGGACAATGGTTCTGAAAACCTTCGCAGAACCATCGTTATTCGTGACGCATTACAGTGATCATCTAGGGTGAATTCAAATGGCTAAACAGTGCTAAATAATCAATACGAGCTCCGGATCGAAAATTGCGAACGGCGGAGACAGAATGGCCGGCAAACAAAATGAATTCGACTTTTCTGATCCGTGACAGTGATGGACATGTATCGGTAGATTGATTAACACCAAGATATATATCTACATGTACAAGTTCAACGCTCAGTAACTCATTGAGGTCAAAATAATTGGCACAGAGTAAGGTTGCATAATTTATACTCGATTTAATCCGCTGCGGGGAACACGCGAAAGATGCTACGCTTCAGAATGAAAAGTTTGTGAGTTCGCATACCATTCAGCATACTGAATATTGCAGCTTGCTCGTTAGGGGTGCAGTATACACAGTGCCTGTAAGTCCTTGAGCATTTATGTCTATGTCCGATTCCTTGGAAGCCTCTAATCACCATTGCTGAAACTGCCTTTGGGTCGCTGAAACTTCGAGAGCAATCTCTAAGCAAAGTGACTAGTCTAAGCAGGTTAATAAAACTGCGATGAGAGGTAGCAGAGCTTAAATTTCAAAATACCCGGTTTAAATGACATCCCGAGTGAAAGGGCAGACAGTGAGAGGTTGAACGACGGAGCATGAAGTGTTCCCAGTAGAAATGGAACTTGGATCACAGCATTTCACAATGTGTCCAGGGCTATTTCATTGCACTTGATAGTAGAGCGTACAACAAACGTCAGTAAATATGACAGTTAAAAGGTTAGTGAGCAAAAAACGTGAGCAATCGAACGATTGATCTTCGGCCATTTTGAAAAAATCACTTTCCGGTAAACCTTTGCAAGATTGCTACTGTTGCGTCCTACAAACGTTTCCTTGTTTCTACTGTGAATGCCCAAAATGGTTGATAAAATCACTACGGGAATTCCACTAGGATATCTTTGGATTGGCTAATTCATAACAGAATAAAGGATGAAAATATCTGCCAGACATAGGCTTTGCAGATGATGTGGCAATCATGCTAAGACCACACCCGACTGAAAGAAATAAGAAGTAACCGTTCTAGGAAGACTAAATGGTCCATATTTTGACATCTGTTTTGTATAGAGGTAAGAAAGTCGAGTAGGTCTTGAATATCGTCGATAGAACAACAACCCAGAGACCCGTCTCAGCATCCCTGAGATCAATCAAGCATCGAAAACTCTTGGTTGATCAATATCATGCTATCATGCTGTGCGCCCACAGGCAACAAAGGCAGCCCATCACAGTCTGTCCAACCGAATTAAATCGATGTGTTAATAGGACAGACAAGCCTGGGGTTGGCTTCCTCCGGAACAGACGGTTCTCGGAATGACGGATATCTGGATCATCTATTTGCAGACAAATAGTCACCGGGCCGATGAAATTGTGCACTGCTTGATTGCCACAAATGACGATGTGGTGATTGTGAATGTCGTTGTGCCATGGTGTACGGGAACTGCGTTCGGCTCGGTGTGTATCGCAAAACCGACGCAACAAGTGATGTGTTATATGTGCAAATTTTATGTGCGGAAACACATCTTGGTCGAAATTGATTGTTTGTCAACTTTTTGGTTATCGCGGTTAACCTTTTCCAAGACTGATCTTCTATGCGAATGAAGCTGGAATACTATCCTACGTGCACAACTTGCCAACTATTTTGACCTCACTGAGTTACTGAGCGTTGAACTTGTACATGTAGATATATATCTTGGTGTTAATCAATCTACCGATACATGTCCATCACTGTCACGGATCAGAAAAGTCGAATTCATTTTGTTTGCCGGCCATTCTGTCTCCGCCGTTCGCAATTTTCGATCCGGAGCTCGTATTGATTATTTAGCACTGTTTAGCCATTTGAATTCACCCTAGATGATCACTGTAATGCGTCACGAATAACGATGGTTCTGCGAAGGTTTTCAGAACCATTGTCCCACGAGCCTATTACGTTACTGAACCCGCAGACGGCGGTCAAACAGATAAGTATCGCAAAATTCAGTTGGTTTGTTACCGATTGTTCGGGAAATGTTCATATCAAGGTGTTTCGGTCGGGGACGCATCAATATTTGCTGGAGTGGTCACTGACATGCTGCACTTTTTGTGCGTGTAACTCAAGCTTGTGCACCCGTTTAACGATTACTCCACCTACCTATAAAGTTCACGATCTTATCGCTTTCGTTTGTGATGCGATACTAGAAACACAAAACGGATTGCGTTGTCCATTCCTGTCGGATGCCTTGGCTGCAGTGATCGAGTTGGACAGAGAATCACTTTCCGCTTTGAAATCAATGCGGAAGATCCCACCCGATGCGACTAGATACACGCTTTTCCATCCACTTAGGTGGCATCCTTGGTGCGCTTCTGCTACTTTCCCACCACGATTGGGTCCACCGGTGCTGAAGTCAACAATCCGTTAGCTCAAAATGACCAGTTCTTGCATTGGCGTGAGAAAATGTTAGTATCACCTTCATAATGAGCATCGGAAAAGTTTGATTTTAATAGGGTGCTTACCTCCTGCAGTTGATCTATACCTTAAAATGGCACCATATTCCTCCTCAGGGATACATACACAGCGATTCTTGCAGTCAGAGGATCAAAACTCGTGGCTGAATGACGTGTTCGGTTAGTTACCTGAAACTCTTTAGAGCATATTATAATCAACTATCGCCTTTCAGAAGTTTCGGCTATTGGTTGTAAAATGATATTCCGATTTGATTAAAAACAATTTTCAAATCGAACTTATTGAGGACCTAATGAAAATAAGCAGTAAGAGAGCTTAGTTTTTCACTGTTCCAGGTCATCATACTGTCAAGTTAAGTATATTGATCGTTCCATGTAGTCGATAAAAATAAGCATGCACACAGGCGCGCCCACACACACACAGTGAATTTTGAGCACACGTTCCTTAGGGCTGGTGAACATGAGCCAGAAGATAGGCGGCCTGATCTGACTCCATTCGGTTTCGGATCACGATTTAACACGATCGAGCACAAGTGACCAAACGTGAGCATTTACATGTGCACCATTGATGCACACGTAAACGTGGTTCGTTTCCACAATCCGGCTGATAGTAACAGTGACCTGACTGTTCCAGCTAGATTTATGCAATGAATGGTTTTTGTTTTGTTTTTTCGTCCGACTGATAGCGTTATAATCAAACACGATTAGGAAGAACTGATTTTCTTGTCATAACTTCAGTTTGGATACTCGCTTAGTGGCCGCTTGCGAACTAGTGAAGGCAGACAGAGGGTTTCATGACATGACTTACTATTAAGTGGTGATCAATGGCTGAAAAAATAGAGGAAAACTTGAAAAAACTTGAGACATTTAATAGACAGAAGAAAGTCAGCATCATGATCAACTGAGAAATCATAAACTTCGTTTAGCAGTCTATGAAACAATTCGGCAAGCCTCACTTGATTACTGATGAGAAATCAGCCACATAACAGATGTTATCGAGAGATTACAGCATGACTGAACTCAATTTAAGTTGCCAAAATAGCCCATCCCTAGTTCGAAATACCGTAGGTATTTCACCCAGTCGAACAGATGAGAAAGAAGATCAAAACTACCAGATATTTGCATTTCCATCCCCGTAGGTAAGACAGTCTGAAAAGTATACAACGTACCATTCATATATGAACTTTAGAAAAACGAAGCTAAGGCTTCAGTTGTGCATAGCAATCAAATGACCTTAGTTCCTTGGCAAACACTGAGTCTGTGGTAACAGTTTTGTGTGCGAAGGACTGTTTGTTGAAGCAAGATCACAGTCCTGAAGATGTGCGTCACGAACTCAGTTTGGCCGTCAACCACGGAGTCCCGGCCACAGACCTTCTTTTCCTCCAAACCAGCCAGAGGATTATTCCGAACCAACGTGAATCCAGTCGGATGTCGATTTCTGCTTCATATCTCCCAAATCAACTCTCCCGCAGTTGCGGCCACATTTTCGTTGGGAGAACATACCGCAGATTGCCACTAAGGCTGTGAGAACATATTCCCAAATGATTGATCGAATAGATGTTACGCAACGCAACAGACGATTATCTTGATCGTGATCCCGTGTCATCAGTCGCCAAATATTTCATTACAACCAAGTACACAGTTGTTTGCATTTCATCTTTTAAATGTTTGTCACGCAATTCTGACAGGAATATTGTTGCTTTCATTGAAGCCATGATAATACGATTGCATAACACGGTCTTTTGTGCACAAAACTATTGATGTAGATTGTGCATCTAACACGAGATGGCATCAGTTATTTCTCTCGAATCCAAAATCACCAGTGATACCTAGTTCACGACTGACTGGGTGATTGACTGATTATGAGAGACGGAGTTACACGAGCTAATGAAAATGTGATAGTAATTCCGATTAAATTTGCTAGGAATTCGCTAATTCAATTTTTCTCCTCAGGATGGGACGCGCTGTTAGCTGGTGAGCTTGCATAAACTTTCAGTGGCAATTGGGTACTTCCTGTATTATTATGCGCATTGTTCTACAAAGTGACTGGGCTGGTCTGCTTCCACTGTTACCTGCTACCTGATCACCAACCTAGAAAGTCCATTCATCCACCCAGTTCATTTCCACGTAAGCGAGGCAAAGTTTTGGTCGACGAAGTCTCACCTTTAGCGTACACAGTACTTTTCGCAACTGGTCGTTTTCGAGATTGTGGAAAATCGATGGTACAGCCCGGTGTGTATAGGGATAGTCAGCTCCATAAAGATGTTTCACAGAAGGTGAAGTTAGGAGTTTTGGAAGAGGTGTCGTGTTGCTGATCCATAAAAATCGTGTCGAACTTTGTTTAAAACGTCTGAGAAAGTCAATTATCTGATCATCACTCTAGATATCATGGCAACTACCAACACATTGCCCCGGGCGAGACCATCTTAAGGGCAAAACAATTTTTTGTGGTTGAGCTTGCCTTGGCCTAGGCCCCTTGACGAAAATCTCATTTCTCGGCTAGAATCCAGTCTAAGGGAAGGTAATCGTGATCTGGTGATCAGGTCAGGCTTATAAAACCCAACTAACCTTGGCAAATTACACAGCAGCCGGAAATTTTAACTACTGCAAACGTGCTAGCAAGATCAAAATCAACCATTTTTTACTAGTTCGAGGGCAACGGTTTAAATCGGTCTGATTTTTCGGGTCACGTTCACGGTTTGATGGGGATGGAGCTCGGAATACAAACCAAAGTAGAGATAATGGGCCAGGGATAGGGAGTAACCAACTTATAGGTATCGTTTCTTAATGGCTAGCGAATGGGAATCGAAGTGAACTGTCAAAAGGCGTTCTGGTTGCTCTTGCTTGAGTAGGTGAACGACACTGGCCCAAAACTGAGACGGGCGGTTGAAGCCGTTAGAATTAGCAGCGGTGAACTAGCTATTTCAAATCACTCGACGCACGCAAGTCGTCAAAGCTTAGAAAAGCTCAAAACTGCAGTTCTTCCTGTGTCAAGATTGATTTAAAAAAGAAACATACTGGAATGAAAAATTCCAGGATGAGTTTGGGGAACTAGAACCTCTGGACATGTTTGTTTTAAACCGACCCCCTAATCCTACATCAACCAACGCACAATGAAGCGAGAACGTAAATTGTCGGATAATGTGCCCAACGAGAGCTAAATCAGTTCTAACCCCACCTTCCGAAATCACGCTAATGCAATTTCGTAATTTCGCTGTACCTTTTCACGGTGATTGTTCTGGAATTCACTGTTTAAATGGTCGAATACTGTCCAGCTCATGCAGTACGATTTGCTTACTGAAAAACTCACTCCACTCGCACACGTTCCGTCATACGCCCTCGACTTGGGTGTCTAGCTAGTGTCTACCAACACGCCTGTTGTCGCATTGGTATACATACGAACGAGATACAAGATTCGGTTTAGTCAACCGACCGTCAAATAAGATCCGAAACCACATATGGACGCTTGAATTTTATGAACACGCGTGTGTGTACACATGCTTTGGTGGAGGTGTATCGACTGCTTAATCGATTGATCTGTCGATTGGCAAACGGCCGACAAATTTCGAAATCAAACTCGTGTAGCTAGAACGGGAAAAGTGAGATACACGGTGATTAACAGCCCAAACTCATCCAGTCATTTTTAGTGGTTCAGTAGGAGCAATTCGTTGCCAAAATTTATTGTTTGGATTACCGAACTATTATCTTAGTTTTCTCAGATTTGCATGACATTTCAAGCTAACAACAAGAACAACAGCAAATGAAAATGCGGGTATTTGAGTTGCGATCCAAGTTTTGTGGTTCACGGGTCGGATAAATAATGGAGAAATAAAATAAACCAAAAGTAACTTCATACTTTTTCGTAACAGTCTGCTACCTGCACTTCTGGAAGCGCGTAGCCACTACACTGAAGTTCAGTGGTGGCAGTTCACATGTGACAGAGCAACAACAACAACGAAAGCTTTCCGATTTATCACGGATTTTTACCTGGGAGATATTTTCACATGTTTCAAGAGTACCATTTTATCAGGAAATCAATTTTGTATTGCATTGTATAGACTTTTGTGTACGGTAAATAATGTCGCATTTCAGTCAAAAAAGCGAGAGTAAAAATAAAATAGGGGGAAAATAAATAAACAAAATAAAAATGCACTCAACACCTCGTGAAAGATATAAAAACTCATCGATGGATGGTCATAGCACATTATGATATGCTGATTAGGAATTCCGGTGAAACCCAGTCACGGTTTGTCCTGATTCGGGCTAAATATGGGACAGTGGAGTTCCGGTAGATATTGATTCCACGACGCATGGAACGAAAAACGAATTGTGTGGAAATATGAGAACGACACTTTGAAAGATCGTTGTGCAGAGGATGCTTGGGATCTGAAAGAATTTTGTGAGCAAATTTCTAACATGCTGTTAAGTGTTGATCACAGAGATTAAGGGACAATTCAGTTGGTGGTATGAAAGATACGGCTAATAACTGATAGCCCCGGCGAACAACTTTAGTCTTTCTTAAGTAAACAGAAGAACAGTAAAGCAGGATTGAAAAAATGCATTGGTATACAAATCAGGAGATGGCGCTTTGTTTCACGTTATAGTGTCGAAGCTTCCTGAATGGAAATGACAGCCGTCGGAAAAGTCCACTTCAGAGTTTTATCAACAGTGACTCTTAGATATTTCACAGAATCAACCCTGGTAAGTGTTTTTTAGTTGATGAAAGTCGTTTCGGATGGGTAGGCTGACCAAGGGGGAGAGAACAGACACTCAAACATTTAGATGTGTTGAGATTTAAACCAACTCGTGCAGAGAAATCGCAAACGAAGATAGGTTGTTGGAAAAACTTTAAAAATCATCGTTGCTCGAAACGCCTTGAGAGAGGGCAACATCATCAATATACCTAAACAGATAACAGAATGAGCTAGTTGATAAGTCGCCAATGTGAGTAAAGGAAAGAATTGGTGAAAGAACAGCACGCTAGATCATGCCTGAGTTGTTGATCAACGGCTTTGAAGTCTTACCGTCCATTCGTATGCACTGGGTTCGGTTTGTAAAATAATCAGACAGTCATGCTAATAATGGTCTTAGACAACCAATTGTTTGCAGTGTGTGGAGTAGCAGAGACCGTGGGATAGAATCAAATGCCGACGAATAGCCTAGAAAGGCGCAACGGACGGATTTCATGGATGCGTTTAAGGACTTGCAAATGTGGTGAATGAGGGAGGTGACAGCGTCCAAAGTGGACCTGTTAGATTTATAGGCAACCTGAAAAGGGTCGTCAAGAGGATACATAGAAGAACACAGGCGCATAATTGTGGCACGCTCCGTTAGTTTAAGGCCGGAAGACGTTAAGGCGATGGGGTGAAAACGTTTTTCTGAAGCAGTAGAACTGTTAGATTTAGGAATGGGAATAATAGTGACGGGTCCGCAATAGTCGGGGATAGAAGGAGTGATTAATGACGAGGTAATAAGAGAAGTAAATGCATCGGGCAGAACCTCCCCACCGTGCCTAAAAAAGAGCTGAAGAGAGACTATCAGGACCAACCCCTGTGGTGATTTTAGTGACGCGGTGAAGGTCGAACACCTCTTCCCCAGAAAAACTTGTAACTGTCATATCATCACCCTGTCCAAAAATGACCAGGGTAAGTGGAAGGATGGATGAGAGCACGATTGATGGTGTCGACATCCGCAGAACATTTCATGTGTTTCTTTTTCTTCGCACACAACGGTCGGATGCCTTGCCATAGGAATCGGTTATTGTTGCCACTTAGGAGTTGGTTGGCGAATGTAGTGTACATGCGTTGGATTACAGCTTTTATTAGGTTGGAAATATACCGCATGCCTGAGTTATTACGAGGTTTGTAGAAGTGCTACTTGCATCTTCTAAGGGCTTTCAATTTCTGGATGGGGATACGGTCATTTGAGACGAATAGTGCTTCTAAGGGGCAGCAGATATCAAAGATTGCGTTGACCGCCTCTGTGAAAATGTTGACATTGTCCTTGAGCAGGGGTTCAAAAGAGAAACAGGTAGATGCGAGTGAAAGGGATTTCTGAAGGAGAGCAAGGTTATTGTGTGAAAAGTTTTGGAAGCGAACTTGGATTTGATTGGTTCGCCTGAAAGAATGAAAAGCTGACCTAGAGTTTATCTTGAACCTCAACAGAAGCAAACAATGATCGCCACTTGAAATTGGAGCATTCAGTTTCGGGGAAAACAAATCAGGGTGGTTGGTAATAAGTCTATTTAAAATGGAGCCGCCTCTGGTGGAAGAAACACAGAGGTCAGTCAAATCAAGCATAGTCCGTGGTAAGGTAGATGGAAGGTTGAAATCACCTACGCTAATATACAGATTATCCTCAAGAAGAGGAACACGAAGTACTAGAAAAGAGTGGAAAAAAGATGCGATCTTTTGTTGTTTGAATATACGTATGAAAATTTCACTAGATATTTTCTGATGAAATCGAAAAATTTACATAAATGTGGATTTTCGCCGTGTGACAGGCTTCCGGTAGTGTAATATATTCAAAGATCACGTTCTAAGCCCATTTGGGTTTGAAGGATAATCAAGCACCACTCCGTTGGGTGCCCCTTTAGTGGATTTGATTGTAGCGTCTCGGTACCAAAAATGGTACATTTGAAACGTGACCTTTCCTGTGATACTGTCAGGCTCACATCACAATTTTTAAATATTTCTTCTTTTTCGGTTGCACATTCCCGGTTCGGAGATGACTCAGGAACTGATGTTAATTTGAATTTCTGCTGTTAGTTCGAGCACTGATATTAATACACTATACTGAATTGAGAACGGAGTAATACTGATTAGGATGTGATTCAGTGCTTCGGTACGAAGAGCCTTGACGGAAATCAGGAGTGACCAACGAACCGCCGTGGCATCGGTCTCAAGGAGCAGGAATCTGGGTGACTGAAAAGTCGGGATCAGTCAATTTCCCTGAATCATGGAAAAAAGAAAGCGAACTGATTTGCGTTACACTTCCCCAACTGAGCGGGTTACTGGTCAGAATGAAAACTAAGAATGTGACAAGGCTACCGAGAGAATGGAGTCAATCGGCCAGTGAACTTTGAATTGAACTGACCCATGTAAATCGGTCATGACAAATAGACGACAATCGTATTGAATGGTCAGAGGTCATCCGACCATTCTTGCTTGGTTATGTGGTCTGGATTGAACTAAAATCAAGACGAGTGATTGAAGCCTTTGCAGCTGGCAACTGTGATACAACAATTCAGATAATCGTAGACACGTGTCCTCGAACCACGTTAGGGTCTGAACCTCCACAGACTGCAATATCCGAACAGTCGGAAAATGTAAGCAGTCGGTTCTGAAATGAAAAGTTTGTAGAAACCATTATGATATTACCTGATGATCAGAGTGGGATAATTTCAATAGCAAACGGTTACTGCGGAATAATAAGTCCTTTAAGGCTGCCTCATTCGGTGGCTGTTTGAGATGAAAAATCCTGACACTTCTTACAAGCATTTACTAACAAAAAAAAGACTGTTCTTCTTCATACAACTCAGTAAATTTAGCTTAGTACATACAAACGTCTCCACGGAAACGATGACAATTACAATAAATCTTTTTCAAGTTCTAGTAATCTAATCACATTACCTCATACCATGTCAGTTGCTAATAAACAACAAAAAATATTCGCGTGTAAACAAAACAATAAAAAGTGTAATTCGGATAGCTCAGTAAAATGAATGGAATTCTGGGCCACCTGTACTTTCGGTGCATCACGCGAGCAGTAGATCAGTGAAAAACTCGTCCATCTAGATTACGGCCCTTGTCCGCGAATCGGTTCATCTGGCAAATCCGCCAACGTGTCCTGCAGAGCGTAAGCGTAATTCTTCTCGCTACGCTGTCTCTCCGCGACATCTTCCAGCCAATCGATCGGATCTACTTTACAAAACACGAAAATGTTTGTCTTCACAATGGTTGGGCGAAGCAAACCAGCCGTCACTTTTCTAGACTTTATAAACGTGGCAGGATACCTGTGTCTTCCGATGGAGTGCCACTCTTTAGTGATGGCCTATTTGTACCTCAGTCGCTGTACTCACATGTTCTGATTGTTCTAAAATGTGGACATCTAGGTACTGAGAAAACGGAACACCTGTCTCAAACTGCTTATTGATGACCTGACCCCAAAGGTGATTTGTGCCAGTTTCCCGAGGGATGCAATAGTGTTTGCATAAAGTTTATTTGCAATCCCGTAATTCAAATCATGAGAAACTTGTCAACAAGTTCACGCTAAATGTACTGGAAGATTGCTGTACCAGTGTTCCACCCCGTCATCTTTGACTCATGTTCAAGATGTCGAGTAGTATATTTCACTAGATGCTCGAGTTAGGCTCTGAAGGGTGATTGCAGAAGGTACGGTCTTGTAGGTGTATTTCAGTGACGCAGCATTCATCTTTTTCAAAGATTTCAAGAGCTAAAGCCACAACAGTTTGTAGCACTATATACCTTGGTGTACGAACACTGGAGGTGGCCAAAAGAGAATACCTGGGCCTAATTTACCTCCTGTTCCTCCGCTAGTCCTACTATCAGATAGGTTCGTCACACGGGAATTTTCGTGACACCCTGGATGGCCAACAGTTCGGGAGGGCGAAGAGTGGTAAGCCTACCGGTGGAAAGGGTGTCCGGGGCATTCGGGTAAGTGGCACTCAGTGGCTGCCTGCACTGAAGAAAAGATTCTTACTTGGGAACCCTAAACGGAACCCATGACCAACTTTTTGACCAAAAAGTCGATGGGCGCAAGCGAATCACTTACGGAGGGTATAAATAGCTACGGTGATTTATACACTGTCTCAACTAAAATTCAGTAATCCTTGAATCAACAGATATTCTCATTTCCAGGATAAAGTAAAACAAACTTTTGAAATCCACAGCTTACTCAGCTGCTCAGCTGACGATCCTTCACCGCGGGATCTGGATGCAGCCTCAGCAAGGCAGATGGACATGAGACGTTGGTAATTCCCAACGACGATGATCAAATGAGCTTCGGTAGTACATGATGAGTGATTCACCAGTCAAGTTCAATCTCCCGCTGCCAAACAAAGCAAAATAGTTTCATGCACTCGATATATGCTTTCCATATTCGAAGTGTAAAGTGCTGCTGAAGGACTGGTAGGATTGGTAGCTCCCAGGGTGACGCTCGAGGGCTTGGGACTAGCCATTGTCGACTCTTTTCACTTAACTTGACATCTGGTTGACTTAAGGTGGTAGCCCGACATTAGAAGCGATCACGCATATGCCCAAGCACGAGCAGTGTAGGATGGACCGAAGCACTTGTGACACATGCTTGATATTCCGCTGAAGTTTAAAGTCCCTGTGTACTGAACAGCGCCGCACTCAGTTTTGTTGCATTATTACGAGATATGGAGTTCGATTTCTGAATCTGCTCTTTGTTTGGTGGTTTTTGGTCATCGATGTCCACATAATACTGTTGGGACTGAGTGGATTGACCATGAGAGCAGTGTTATGGCTAAGAAACTGGAACTAGGTACACAGCGCATCAGGATTAAGAAGCAGAAGAAGCCACATGGAGGCCAGAAGATGACGTGGCAGCTTGGACTGAGAAAACTGCCATCAAACTAACGTAAAGTAAGAGCCCCTTGCTTTCTTGATGGGTTCCGAAAGGTCCTTCAGCCAGTTGGTTGAATATGCTGTAGAATATGGCAGTGAACCGTCATTTTCTATCGAATCGGAATGTTTGGAAAATGTACACTTGCACAGGTAGGCTGTACTTCCACACGTGCAGGCTCACTCTGTGACCAGTTTACATATTCATTCATTCTGCAGCACCGTGTAACTCTGGGTAAAGGGCACTGGTCAGAGGGGCTTTCCCTGATGTTTAGCCCTCACATTTCACTTTCCGCTTGCCGTTGGCTCGGTTCTTATCGCTCCTAGTCATGCTAGCGTCGGGATCGCCATGAGGACAAGAGTAAATCGTATGCTTTTACACTAGAATCTGTCCAACGGTCGTTTGGATGTAGTTCGGTTAGACGATTCTATGCCTGTCAACAACAGTCAAATGAAACGCCGATGCTTGTGAGTCTTGTCTGACTAAACCTCTCCTGATTCCAAGGACGAGTTCTAACGGGATTTGTCGCGTATACTCCAAAGTATGTGTTCAACGGACGTTGTGGTCGTTGCTGGTGATTTTAAGGACAACTTGGCTGTTTTGGGGAGACAGAAGGGCACATCAGAGACCCAACAACTGTCCCAGCTGGGTGAACCACCAACAGTAATCGCCTCAACCAAGTTTGTTCCGAGCACAGACCGCTTCTGGCGAACACCAACTTTCGTCATGAAATTGACGTCGGCCCACTTGGTGCGCTGTTTTGCCTTCGCGCAAATGAACTCACATAGATCACATTCCCCTTGGTCACCGATGACCGGATAAATCAAGGATAGTCGATTATTCTGGCTCGCATCTGTGGACTCATATCACATCTTGGTTCGTAGTCTTTTTTGTCTGCATCTGGCCTGTAGTCCTAAAAATACAATGATCACGCGTACTTCACAGCTGTTTCTAAAAGATAGTCGCAGACTTGAATTGCAACCAGTAGTTCCGAATCTGTCATGAGCATAACTGAATGCCCAGAATGTTCAATCGGGGTAGATTGCGTGACGAAGATTTGAAAGATGAAATGCAAACAACTGTGTACTTGGTTGTAATGAAATATTTGGCGACTGATGACACGGGATCACGATCAAGATAATCGTCTGTTGCGTTGCGTAACATCTATTCGATCAACCATTTGGGAATATGTTCTCACAGCCTTAGTGGCAATCTGCGGTATGTTCTCCCGACGAAAATGTGGCCGCAACTGCGGGAGAGTTGATTTAGGAGATATGAAGCAGAAATCGACATCCGACTGGATTCACGTTGGTTCGGAATAATCCTCTGGCTGGTTTGGAGGAAAAGAAGGTCTGTGGCCGGGACTCCGTGGTTGACGGCCAAGTTCGTGACGCACATCTTCAGGAATGTCGTCACCCTTGCAGGTCAATCTGAGGTAAACGGGTTTGTTCGTTGCTATGTAGATTGGGTCACTCTTGGGCTTATGTCGACTATGGGGCAGCTGAATGCAATCTATGGAATACCTGGGAAATGCGAATATTGACAACTCCATCAGGATTTTCTGTGGTTAGAACAATTTGAGGTTTCATTCGATCTTCTCGTGAGTTTGATATCTGAAAATTTAAGACAATCGTCGATTTGTTCTTCATGAGAAACTGAAAATTTGGTGTGGGTGGAATTAAAGTGGGTTAAGAACGCTGGCAAAACATGTAGGATCAGTAAAAATGAGATTGTCATCGACACATCGTCTGCACAAAACCAATTTGTAAATGCAAACATGCTATTTTGTTTCTAACATCGATGAAAATACATCGGCACCCAGTGGATTGTCCATTGCACACAGTCGATTTGTTTGTATGCAGTGCCTTCAAGGGCAAATCGAGTATAATGGGGGCATGATATAATAAGTTCTCGTAAATAGGCAGTGGGAACGGAAAGTGAAATGTTCGAGGAAGAGATAAAATCGCATGAATGCTAGACTATCTTATGAAGAGGCGCATTCGTAAAATGAGAATCCACTTCGATAGGAAACAATCTATGGAAACATCGACAAATCCAAAGCAATGTTTATGCAACGGGGCGTCAGTACTTTTTGCGTATGGGATCTAAAACATCCACCAGCCAACGTCCCGCTGTGTGATGCGGGTAGTTCTGCTTATGTATTGTATTGGTTTTAGTTGGCGGTCAGATTTGTGAAATTTTGGTGATCATTTCACTTAAGGTTCCCGTTGATTTGAGACGTTCTCACTGGGCTTCGGAGATTGAACCATGCGCCAGCAAAATCTTTATATTACGAGCGACTGAGCTTTCTGAAAAGTAATGTTTTTTTGAGTGTATGGTCAATCTGGAATTCATCATTGCTTACCAATATCTATTTCAATCTGAGAGAGTCAGGACCTCCTGAGGTTAGTTTGAGTTACAACACCGATCACGTAGAGTATGCATTCCACAGTCGATCCCTGACCACTCAGTTCATGCGCGACGGGAATCCGAGGAATTTGTGACGAAGTAAAATGGAACCCACGGGCGAACTAGAGTCATCCTTGATCGTTTCTTTATACAGGGCGGCTGAATTTTTCACTCCTGCATTATATTTTTTTCTTTCTTCCGCATCCACGACCAGCGTTCGTCGGGTGAGAAGACTATAATAAGGCTGACATGGTGACAGACATACAGAGACTGAACTATTGCACGAGCCGAGGATGTGTCGAAGGTTGCTCGTGCAGTAATGGTGTTCGCAAAACGTACACTTAAGCAAGGAGCAGCTGGGGTGGTTAGGTTACCACACAAGCCCACTAGAAGACCGTCCGGAAGAAGGATTTTGGTTACGTGTGTAGCAAATGGCATGTTGTGCGTACATCTACTTCTTGGGGAAACAGGTAACAAAGTGAATATCAAAAGAAAAAAGGACGTCTCAGTGAGAGAGAGAAAACAGTTACACGAATTAGCGAGATGACGATTAACACCTGAAGTGACAACACTGGGCAGCTGCCGTACGTGGCTACTCAACTCCAGAACCCCTTAGGTTCAAAGCAGGAGGTAGGATTTTCCGGCACTTGTGAAGGTGATGTTGGTGGAGTTTACTCTCCGCTCTCTCAAATGAATGGATTAGCATAAACGATGTTAGTGACAGGAGCCTGGGGTGGTCATTTTCCCTGTGCACCAGTTATACTTTGGTGCCACTTCTCCTGTTTGTCCGGATCGGTATTAAGTGTGAAGGGGTGCAGCGAATCCGAAATGCGAATAACACATAAGTGTGACTTCAGATTTGCCAATTTTTAGTCTGATGTTTTTGCTCTAAAACAAATCTTTCCATGTGCAGCAAGGAACATACACAGCGCATGCGCGCCACATTCGCTTTTTTATTACTATTGCGGGGTTGGTGATTTGAGGGTTGTGATTATTGCATGTCTGTCCCGCCGACGAAATTGTGGCCCGAAGGTCCGTACACGCGGGACTATACGGTATCAACTCGGCGGTATGTAGAGTTGCATGGTTTGACGGTATTGGGCCTGGTTCTGGCTGGCTTTAGGGTGACTGTGATGACTGTGACTTTCTAAGGCTTGAGGTTAATCACGAACAATCATTTCATAGTGCAGAATCACATATGCCGACCAGAATATGCTGGTGTAACAAGGCATGTGATATTGCCCCGAGCAACAAGTGCTAGAAAACATTTTGATATGCAAGCGATTCTTCGGACATAGTGTGTTACCGGGACGCAGAAAGGTGCAACATAAACGTACAGTTGTTACCCTGGTCCTAAGGATACAATCCAGTTCATTAACATAATAATGCTACTCATACTCCTTCTCCTCGTACTTCACATACTCCTCCTCCTACTCATCATCATCATCACCAACATCTTCAGCATCATCATCATCATCATGATCATCATCGTAATCATCATCATCATCATCATCTTCATCATCGTCACAGTCATCATCATCATCATCATTATTCATTCTGCTGGATCCTTGACCTTTACATGGCTTCTTATAGACCATCGCCTTTTGTTTATTTTTTGCTTTTTTTCTTCCCTTGTGTTTGGGATACACTTTTTTCTTGTTGATTATGCTTTTTGGCATTTGATTTCGGTTGACTTTCTTTTAATCAGTTGTTCCCGCGGAATTTCACTCAAAACCTATTCATTGATTTGTTGATTCCATGCGCAGAATCCGATCGTTGACCTTGCGTTTAATCGCTATTTTTCACAGTAGTTCAGGGTTTGCTTATGTACCCGGCAAGCGGAAACTTGTCTATTCAATATCCGCTCTTGGCGTAGTGACATATTCTCTAAGCAGGTTTTCCCTTCTACTTAACCTGCGCCTACTCATGCCCTCTCGAAACGCACTGATGGACACCAGTTTTTGGTGACTAATGTGAATTAGAAATTCTCCGATCGGAATAGAAGTACTATTTAATATGCCTTCTTACTTTATCGCTCACTCTCATTAATAAGAACACAGTAATACACATCATATATTAGAGCAAAGTCACGCCCAGGTTAGGGCCGTAAAATGGCTGACGGACTGGAACCGGGTAGATTTGTGCCCGCGGACTTCCACGTGAAAAAGTGTGAAGCTGATGGCTCGACCGGAGCCGGTTACGATAAACACAAGCTAAAACAAGCAACAACGGCGAACAGAACACTAAATGGAAATATCGGAGACGTAAATTTTCCATGTGTGAGTAAGGTAGTCAGTCAAGCAGTCAATACTGTGTCGGAAAACTCCAACTCCGGTCCTGTCAGTATATGATGTGAGAAGACCCTTATTTTAAGGTTATTCTACTTTTTTCAACTAGGATCGATTTTTTACAGTTCTCGTGGTTTCAGTCAGTATAGCCTTTAGATCATACGCCATTTAGGAGCTGCCTTATGGAGAATTAAATAAGCATAAAAACAACTGACGGCAACGGTTACCGTCCGCTGTATTGCCTTCATATTCGAATACAATTTTGCTGTTAACCCCAAAGCCCTAGTATCTCTCTTATCTTCCAACTAATTTGGCATAAGTTGGATTTGTGCCGATGCCTTCTAGTGCTTCGGACATTTTAATCAACCCGGGTTCACGTAAACGGTCTCGCCACACAAGATAGCCATCGCATAATTTTGTGAACAAAACTGCACAACCTGAAGTAGGAAAGGCCGTCTGGGACAACTTATCTGCGAAATGCATCAGTATATCCAAGACCAGCACAGGCGTAAACTATTTAATAAGAATAGAAGGTATCCGTTTATGTCACTGTAAGGGACGGCTTAACTTCTTCATCCACCGATAACAACAATCCGTCTCACTAGTTGGCAATGCACATGCTTGACAAAGACAACACAAATGCATATCTTTTCCTCATTCCTGAGTTCCATATATTCTAAATCACTATTCGCATCCGCTCATATATATATGTATATATATATATATATATATATATATATATATATATATATCCTCCATGTCAAATTTTGCATGATCCCAGGCAAGGGTATTAAAGGAACAACTTAGGGTAGTTTTTTTCCAATATTTCGATGAATTTGTTCTCGCGAGGACTAGTGCAAATAGTTTCGTTTAATGTGAGTCATGACAATAGTGAGGTATATCACCATTCGTACTTCATATGGCCATGACAGCTGTGGGCATAGGTGTTTGCTATTTTCAAATGGTCGCCAGGGCACTTGAAGATCATGGTCTCAGACGTTTAACACGACGGCAAGCGTGACTCAGACTTATCGCTTTGTTCAATGCAGGTACAGCATAAACCCTTTTGGTATGTTGAATCAAGGCCACGTCCGAAACAAGAAGAGAGTACCTGTTCCGTTTAGTGTTGGATAAAAATATTCGAACGGATGGCTTAAACCACTTTGTGCAAACACTTCAGACTTCGACATCATTAGACCACCTGCAGACTGATTAAAAAAAATATGGTCGTCGTATTTTTCATTCCACAGAATGACAATTCTTCGGATAAAGATAGAATTTTAATTCATGGTGGATATTGGGAAGGCGAATTAGTGATGTGATCAAAATAGTGTTTAGGGTAACAAAGGTGTCAGCCGGATACCTGATGATCGTATCCATGCCCGGGAAAGGTATCGATACTATTTAGCTTTTCTGACAATGTTTCACACTCTCGCTTCACATTACGCTGAAATTGGTTTAACATTCGACAATATTGATCTAAAGTGATGATAACAAAGAGTTCAAGGTGTTAAGTACAATTAATCAACTATATTTTCCTGATGCGTTCCAACACATATCTGTTATTTATTTTTTAAAAATGGAAGGATTGCATTATGAGCTTCCAGCGGGTATCGAAAGATTCAGTGGAACACTCCTGTCAACAGTTATGAGAACAGCTACATATATAAGAATACCTCTCAATTTGAACTGTTTACTTTTTCCTTGACGTTCTAAGAAGATGTTAGTGAACATTACGCGGTGATCGATTCATGAATCTGCACCCTGTTATAGACTCGCATTGCGAAGAAGAACTTCTCGCAGAATTAGCCATGAGTTACAACAATAGGTGTGTTTGCTGACCTCAGGAGAGTAATACACGAATTTCATCTCCCTTGGTAACCCCTTTGGTGACCTTGGCAACGGATGTGTGGTTAAAATCTCATTATGCGAAAATGGAAACACAAAACATGTTCAGCACGTTTGACAAAGCACTGACGTTGTTATGACGACTTCGTTACCATAGTTTCATTTTAAGTGGTCCGCATTAATTCTATGGAGATTTTCCGAAGTTTGTATACACTTACACTCCTTCCTCTGGGGTATACATTTCATAACGCACAGTTACTGCTGTCTGTTGTCATATTTAACTCAGTTTCAGGTTGAACTGATATTTTGCCTCAACATTCTAAACGGTTATTATGTGCAAAATGGCCCTAGGAACACCTTGTTTCTCCGAGCTCTAACAAGCCGAATTAGATGGCAGAAAGAAAGCTGGTGTATTCAGACAGCCGTTATCGCGCGACTCATACCTGCTAGCAATAAATATGATGTAAAATCCAGGTAAATAATCAATAAAGTCGTGAACATTTGGGCTGACAGCAGCGACCGATTGTCAGACTCGGAAATCCCGTCAAAAATGGCTAGCCTGATACACCACCATTCCGAAAATGAAGTTGTAGAAAGACAGAATCGATGACTATGGAACAATGGGTTTTCTGCAAAAACCCATTCACCACATAAACCATTATTCTTGTGCTAACAGACTGAGATCGTACGCAATTAGATGACCCATGAAAGAAGTTACTGTTATGAGTCTTACCGATAAGCTTCGTAATTCATCCAACACATCCTGGGAATAGCGATGAGCCTCGGCATGTCACTTATTTAAATTTCGAACACTGAGCAGGAAGAGCTGATCATGTGATCTAGGCCAAGCTAGCTGCTTTTCTCATTAATATGACCATGGAAAGGAGCACTGGACGTTGACTGTGCTTTAGCAAGGAGCAATATTAGGCTCTGTCCCCCCGGGAATCCGGTATCGACAGCCAGGTGTGATGCTATACAAATCAACGAAGGTCTCCTGCAACTTTCCAGCAGACTTAACGTGACATAGGGCGGAAGGAAAAAATTATGTTTATTGCTTCGATGCCTCGAAAATGAACAAACATAGCTTTGTGTGCATGGCATCAGCCAAGGTTAATCAGATGGTATAAATGATGTAAACAAATGCTCCAGATCTATCCATAAACGATGTAAATCGAAATTCCGCCGACTTGCGGTTTCAGTCTCTGGCCGCATCTAACCGATGGCGCATACCATTCCCGAAGCATTTCATCCCTATTGAGAATCTGTCTTTGAAATTAGTGATTCTTAGCAAGCGTTTCTGATCGAATTTCATTTGTTTGTAGACTGCGAAAAAGAAAGAAAACTTGCATAATTAATGAACTGATGAAACTGAGGCCATTATTACTCCTACTTAAGTTCCGTTAAGTGAGCGTTTTTCATTCTTGTTGTATACGCTACAGTGCTGACAAAACAGTGTTGCTAGTGTATGTTGCAGATCGCCAACGTTTCAGTCGCCGCGGTTGACCTATATCGAGCAAGATTCCAATTGACTGTATGACATTCAGTATACGCATCGACTTTCCGAAACACTCTTCACATCCTTCGGATTTCATTTTTTTTTGCCAGTGTGATTATTCTGGTTCATGTAATTAAGAAAGCGTTAGGTTCATCACAAATAGATTGAACAAGAAATTAATTCAGGGATCTGCAGTAGTTGATTAATTAGTGTGGTCTTTGGTTCACTTCACGGCTGGTTAGCACAAGTTGAATTTAATGTAACATAATGGTTGATTAACCAGTTATACCAATTGAAGGAGACTGGGTTTTCGTCAGGCATATCACACTAATTTATTCAGATCGGAAATTTTGGCGGCAATCGACAAGTAAGCAGATAACACTCATGAATGTGAGAGTTTTGGAGTCATCTCTTCATACTTTTCCGAGACTTTCTACGATGTTGTATGCTGGTCACAAAATGAACTTAATTCCAAGAAGACCTGGACAATTATTGCTACCTGGAGACGGTTAAGGGATGCTTTTTCAGTTTGGAGGAGAGCTTTTGATTAGGGAGTATTTCAGTCAAGAGTAGGAGATAATATCACAGTGGTGTCAATCACCATTTGAGGTCATGGGTACCGTGGACCTTGGCGAGTTCACATAATCCACGGAGAGAAAACGTACTCCGTTCTTTCCCTTTTTCGTAGACCAAAAGATACTTTGCGCAAAAATATTGTCCCCCTCTACTGCGCTACTTAAACTCTGACATAGTTCTGGCACTCCACGTCAGGTTATTTCGATGTGTTGCTCTCATTGTCGCAAGCAGGTAAATCGGTCTGTCTACTCCCAATCTGTGCACTACAATGCATACAAAGAGATAATCCCAACCCTGTAAGTCTTCTGTTCACCTCCACCGTTAGCACTTAGTGTATTCCTCTAATACGGTTACGGCGAATTCAAGTAAATCAGAATCAGGTCATTATGGACAAGGGGTTTACCCAAATGTGCTGCACGTGATCAGTGAGCTTTTCAGTCGACTGTGCCTATGGTAGCTTGTAGGGCAGAATGTAGCTATATGGACCGACGAATTGCGATTCATTCTACGGTACCCAGATTGGAAAACAAACGAATGGACAATGAGCGGAGTAAATTTGTGGACAATACTAATACATACTAATAAAACAAAAAATAATAACGGTCAGTGACACAGATATCGGCCAGCTCCAGGATGACAATACACTCCTTCTCCATCGAGCGCGCGTAGTGGAAGGCTATATGAACATTAGCAAAACAATATTTATTTTATTGCTACCTAGATCTTCGTATTTGAACAATATGGGACTGTTTGACTCATGAAATCATACTGGTGATGACCCCGGGTCAAAATATAACGAATGTCCCTGGATCGGTTGGTCAACAACGCACCATGAGGAGTCGGGAATGCTGTTGCTGATATCGACGATAATGAGTTACCGAGACTTTTCACAAAACATCACTAATCATACTTCTTTTCACTGTACTTATCATAACCATTTTACAAAGTAGCACGATTTTAGTCAGTAAAGCAATTAAGTGGGACTTTTCTGACCTAACGAATTGGGAAATGCAAAAAGGCTACTCTAGCCTCCATAACAGGTCTTCAGTCGATTCTATCTCCGACTCAGAATCGTCCATCATCACCGATCCTAGACAGTGCAACGAAGTCAGTCACAGAAAGGATCTAGCTCATTAATTAACAGCAAATTGTATTTACTGGTTTTCTGTAATCAGCACTGATTCACTGGGTAGTCCGCAAGCTCATTCGATCAATCATTCTCCGTCCACCTTTTCGCCCGTTTTTTTCGGTCGTTGCAATCAATGAGACTTCATTTCCTCCTTTCTGTAGTCAGGACAGTCGAACCTCAGCAGTGATACCACTTGATAAAAGCGAAGTCTCGATAAGGACACTTTCAAAATCTTGGATTTATTACCCGTTTAGTCTAACATGACCATGAGCACGACCTTACACAAAGCGCGAATATAAACCTAAAAAACAATCGTCCATATGCCCCATCCTACAACAGGAAGAGGAACACAAAGAGTCTGAATCCAAGCGTCAAACCTCGGACAAGAGACGACCAAAGCATGCGGGGAAACTAATAAAACCACAAAGCATATCACCATGGGTATCGGCCGATCGCTTCCCGCCCAAGTGATCAGTCAACAGGTCTATCATTGCAAGGCTATCCTATCACACAATGAATTGAAACATTCAGTCACACCAGATGTGCTTCTTCACAGCCTCCTCAGTATTACAAGGTTTGAGATTATAAACTGTCACCCCACAGCAAACTATGAGCCGTGCCGATTCCTGGCCTAACTAACCCACCTGGGAATTCAAAAGAAACGTATCCCATTGACTCCACAACATAATAAACCGTATTGTTCGCTTTCCGCAATCCCTCACTTGCCCGGAGCCCCAATGGGCAGTCGCCTCGTTTCACTCGACAGATAGTTGATAGGAGAATATCGATTTCGGTCGTAATTTTGGGGAAACCTCCAGCCCTTGCTGTCAACTGGAAGCCAGTGTGAATAGAGGGGTGATCACACTGCCTATTGATCGTACTGGGACAAGTAATTCAGTATACCAGTCATGCCAAGACAAGCGTACGGGATAGAGCTATCCGGGCTTAGTCACTGTTGGGCGCATCGGCAGCCCTCGTCCTGGCCCATGGGGACGCGAACAGCTAACCAACTGCCTATGTTCTTATTGATCCAATCGGCCAAGATACATTACCGTTTCCCCCTCGCCCGATTATGCGGTGTGTGCGTATGCGTCCGTCTTACGGTGCTTGTACTGCCGCATGCATTCTACGAACGACCGCCTGTCGCTCCACACGCACGGCAATTGCTAGTCTACCCTTGCATGTCATTCGCTCGGCACGCTCGCTCGTTCGTTCGCATAACATCATGCAGGCGACTCAATCGATCGATCAGTTTGTGAATTTTTTGTAGACAGTCTATGTTGGCCTGCTGTTGGCTGAATCACGTACACTTCACTCAACAGATATTTTGGCCCAACGGGAACGCCAACCATGTCCGGGACAGAACGCGTGTGACGGACAAAAACGGGCCTGAAAAGCTGCACTCGGCGGACAGAAAAGCAGTTGGGTGTTAGTATTTACATTGCTGCATCCAAAGCAGTGTCAATTTTCGTTGGTAGTGTTCGTCGTCAGTGCCGGGGAGCATATTAACGCATTGCAGTGGGGCACGAAAATTTAGGACTCGTATATCTTTAACAGGTTTTCCAACAGTTTTCCATCCCGAACCGAATGACGTAAGGAGTGTAGCTAAAAATCGATTCGCCATGTATTGGTTTTTATTGTGACTGAATAATTGAAAACAATGCAATTTGGCGAACAAGCTCGCTTTTGGCTACTCGTACTCATGCCATTACATAACATTAAATATGGTTGGAGATGGATCAAGTGAATTGTCGGCTGGCAATCACATCAGTTCACAACTTTAAGAAAGTGTCTGTGGGTGATTGGTCAGTTTGTTACACGATCAGGTTGTAAACCGCTTGTCGGATGATAACAAGTGGGCCATGGAAGTTTAAGAGTATGAACAAATTGTGTCTGACTCCGCAGATGGGAGTTGCACAAACAAATAGATACGGCTTCGGCTGCGTTCAAGATGCGACACTTGACAGTTCTTGATTGTCTGCTCCTAACTTTGAAGACTGTGCGAAAAACACTTGACACGTTCACCGTGTGATTTGACTCGACAAGGTGTGAACACACCACACTAGTAATTATCTTAGCTGTTCCTGTACTCAACCAAGTCGGGTGATGTTCACGAACGCGATCGGACAGATGCCTGGTCGTGCGGCCAATATACCTGGTGATGTCAACGTTACATCATTGTTTGCTTGCTGTCCTTTTAGACGCTTTAAGTGCTCGGGTGTTTTCAGTCCTAGCTTTGTTGGCCTTTCTTTTCAGCATTGTTAACTTGAATTGACGAGTCAGGATTTAGGTTTCTCAAACTCTTGCGGTGAGGAGGACACCAGGTCTGACAGTTGACTAAATAGATTTTTGAATTCAACTTCCATATCTAGTTGTTTGGTTATGTTGGATAGGCGAAAATGCTGGCCCTCTTGATAGGACTTCAAGCAATCTCTTATCCAGGCATACAGTAGACAAGTTATGGACGAATCTCTTCGGATCCGAGGGGAACTCACCACTAGGTTTGTTTGGGTTGACGGTTTTTCCTAACGTTGTTCGCAGTCACTCCAGTTGATTTTCCTTTATTGAACGAACATAGGCGACGAACCTGTCTCTTTCTTCTCCAACGAGTTTATCGAGGATTCCTGTGGAGTTCGCAAAATTTCGTTCCGTTTATGTTGTCCGATTGATAACGGTATCTTGCCTATTCAGGGCTTGGTGATGTAAGGGGACATTGTTAATGTTTACGCGAGTTCTCCTCCACACAGTCCAGCGCTAGACGCTGTCTTCACCTGCCATTTTCCAAGTCCATATTTAGAGCCCTTCCCTGACGGAATACCAGGTACGGGAACTGCTTTGTTCTGTTTCTTGTTCATTTACGAAGCAAATGCGTCCAGGCAATAAGTGATCTTAAAGATCGTCCCCACTGCAGATAACCAGCGTTTGTTTTCCAGAATCTTTATACCTTTTGGTACAGCGTCTTTTTCTGTTTCATCACTTATCAATTTTCAGTCGTTTTGGAGTGCCACGAGGAGTCAGATATTTTGTTGAATGGGAGATCCGCTTATGCACCATGTTTCCAAAAGTCGACGGCACTAGCCGGAAGCGAACCGATGATATTCCGCCTACCGGACAGACGCTCTACTTCCGCGCTTATTAGCTGGTGTGGCAATCCCCCATGTTTCGTCCGCGAGTCCCATTAATACAAGCTGAAAATTCATCCTAATCCGGATACGTAGAAAGTCCATTGACCTAACTTGGCTTGGCATTTAACGAACTATAAAATCCGAAATTCTGACGACCGAATGAAATTGATCCTTGTTAGGTTTACCACTTCAATACTTTAATGGTTGCGCATCTTCCGTAGCAAGCCAAAAAAAACCAAATGACCATTCAAAGAGAAAACAAGCTGGTATGGGCCACGAATTCCAGCATAAAAACAGAACTAGGCAGCTTAGGAGACCATTGATGACCTGAAGTGACTGCCGCTTGGTTATGGGTTTTGACCAAAGTGGCGGACACGTGGTTTTGGTGGTAAGTCGTTAGGACATCACTGGCTTCTAAGCCTTATGATTGGATGCTTTACGTTTGCTCCAAAAAACCGATAGCAAAATCACGTTCTTTTGTTAATTTGTGTAGTATTTTATATTCCACGAAATACAATGGACTCCACTCCAGATTTTTACAGTTCCTGCCGAATTAAGTGTCAGATTTTTGTATGCAGTGGATCACATGTTACTAATATTCTATATGGACATATTCGAATTATGATAGAACTCAATAGGTAGTCAGGCATGTATCTGAGTAGTTGTACGAGCTCCAGGCTGGATGGACAATTAAAACAGCAGCATAGCTAAGCAGTAGAATGGTTTTTATTGCTAATGGCTCAAAGACTTCCAAACATACTCCTTATTATTTGTTTTGACTTTTAATTTTCCCTAATCATCCGGCACGTCAGAATTCGGTTCGTTTGGTCAACCAGGGACCATTCATACACATAATCACGCCCCCGTAATGGGCCCCATATGTTTTCAGTCGAGTTAGACCCTCGGGTGCTGGGAGGTCAACTTACGGGTGAAATATTCGGGTTAAGTTGTCAAGTTCTAGTTATGACCATTCTTGTTCATACATACCGGTATACCATCCATCACTTTGGGCGCCGTCGACCTACATATAGGCTGGAAGTGGCAGGCATGAGTTTGCGTGCACATCACGCAAAAATGTGCGGTAGTGCTTTGTGGACGCTTGGAATTTTAGGTCAGCCGAAGAGAATCGTAGCAACCTACGAGCACTAACAATGACATTGACCCAAGGGTATTTCACCAAAGACTATTCTGCTATATATATATATATATATATATATATATATATATATATACAACCAGTCTAGAAATTTTTCCCACTCAGCGAGTTTTAATGCTGGGCATGCATGCGTCATTTCACTCCCATACTTAGACGATTCAAGAGTCCCATTGACACCCAAATCACACTGAGTTTAGGTCAATCAAGTATCTGTTTTTGACGGTTCTCTGTGGGCTAAGCACAAGTGTGTGTGTGTGTGTGTGTGTGTGCGTGTGTGTATGTATGTGAAATCAACGGTCATACCGTGAGGTTATTTTTGCACGATGGAAATTCATCAATGAAATTACCAGAAGAACAAATGCATTTTGCTCTACACTTGGACAAGACCGTCAAATCCTAGTGACTTGAGCGAACCAATGCATTTTTGCTCTCAAGCTTGCACCTGATCTCTTTGTCTTAAAAAGGAAAGTGGTCGGACATGCAAATCTTTCGGTGCTCGCATATGCATCAAGTAAGGAACAGCTCCACCCAGTGAGAATCGATCGTCAGCCATGTAACTGGAATGGAAAGTACCAAGCTTGGTCGAGGGACCAGCGGTCATCATAGAAGCTGCAGCGGAGCAGGTTCTTAAAACGGATTCGAATTGACTCATGAGAAGTCAATGTGTTTTATTTTATCCTGAATCTTATGCAAGCATTGTGGTGAGATTATGCCAATTAAAAATAAGTTACTAAAACGGCTGTGATATAATGATACAAAATCCGAAGACAGGATGAGGTGCGGTAAGATTAGAAGGGTTTTGTAAGGCCTGCAGAATGCTGTACATTCCTGATCAACAATACTAAGCCCATTTCGGATACAAGGGGATTTGCGCGGGACGAATCCGCAAATCAGTTTGTGGCTAGTCGTTGCGTGCACACGAAACAAGTTTTGGAACTGAAATGATATGCTAAGGGAGGTTTTAGAATATAAAATAGCATTGCCTGACCTGTGGAGGCTTTATCATGCCCAGGTAAACAGACTGATTTTCGCGGAAATAAGTACGTGCGCCTTCTGATGCTAATCTATTATCATTATTGTTATTGTTATTATTATTATATAAAATGCTATTTGTTCCCTTGGAAACACGGACATGTACTGAAATTGTGCAGTGCAAGTGACCATCAGTACGTTCCATTGGAGTTCTATTATTTTTATTGACCAACCAGCTCATTTTTCTCCTAGTAAAGAGGACGCACTTGAATGAGTCCCAAAACCTAGGAAAAATTTTTTTGAGGAGGAACAGAATTCGTACATGAATTGATGTGTTAGGTGGTAGACGGCCACTCGATGTCACCCGACTCGTTATCGTACCTGACCTAGGTAAACACTGTATGGTTCTGTGCCACTCCAAATGTCTGAATCAAGGTTTCTGCTCCCTCCCGCCGCGTGTACTGGGCTCTAGTGACTATGGGATATGCCCTCTTCCACTGCACTTATGCTTCAAGCATATCATAAAAAGGTGAAAATTTGCTGTTCAGTAACACTGTTCCCAGAAGCGTTGACAACTATTTGATGTTCCGGCTACCGACCACCCTTCTAAAGACTCGTTTGCAGGTTGGATGGGATTTGATAAAATAGGACTTAAACCGAGTCTCATCGTTGTTCATGAATTTCATTTCGTCTATGTCGGATAGCTGAGTAATTTAACTCAATGAAAAGATTTGACCTTACTGTTCCATACGGAAGCGACTATGTTATCGCAGATGGATGTCTATATTGAATGGAAAATGAAAGCCGAATCTTCTGTGGGGAGTTCACGCGCGAGTCGGGTTTCTACCATCATTCGCTAAGGTGACCTCACTGCTTGCCTGTCCATGTTAGGCCATTTAGCACCCGACATAAAGCCGAATTCCCATTTTATACTGTCGATGAACGGGCGAGCCTGGGTATTTCCTCCAATCAATACGGTTGGAATGGTCACAAGGCAATGTCAAACTCTCAATGCGGCGAAATGAGGAACTGGAAACTGTTTGTCTTTTGGTAGCATCTGATCTACCGTTGACAAAATATAACGAGAATGTGACTAACAGGACAATGAAAAACAGATTTTCAAACGACCGCCTATTATAAAGAACTGGTTTGCTTAGTAGTCTTGGACTACCTGCGTCAGCCATAATATCTGGGTCAGAATACGTTTGGATTTCTTCAATGAGACAATACCTGTTGACGAAATTCATACCAAACCGCCAAGCTACATCGTGGGATCAGGTAATGTTCACATGGTGTACTCATTTGCAGTATGAGTTGTCGGAAAATATATTTATCCTACGATGCACCGAGACCAACAAAACAGCGCAAAACTGTAAAACGATGAGTATCGGCAAGTGAGCGATGACCGAGGACTGATAAAGAATGAAAAATCCTGTGATTCATTAAGCATATTTTATCCAACCTTTCCGTCAGGAAGATATCGTGTCTCGGCATTTGATGCCATTGTAGGTATTCCGGTGACCGTTCAGCTGGTTACTGCGTAGCGCTGCATACAATATCAATTTTGCCACTGCATTATTTTCGGCTTGCTGCCATAATTTGGTTTTAACAAAGGTTGAGTGTTTGTGTTTTGTTTTTAGCATTCTCACGCGGTTATCCCAAAGAAATATAATTGTTCTCCTTCAACTGGGAGTGCAGTCACTGTGAGAACGTTTTTCGGGATAGAGATCATTTTCCCGGACCGTATTTTCAAATTCCGGTTCAACTGGCGCATACTGAACAAACATATGTCATGTGGTTGTCGAACTCGACGTGATGCGTTGAGCAGCTGCTGCTCGTACATAAGTTTTGGACATGGAGCCTGCCAAATTTCGGAACACTTCCCAATCCACAGAGGCATAGACTCCCGTTTCAACATGATCTTTTGCTCACTTGTTGATTCAGATTCCCTCCTGTTTCGTTACAGCCTTTAGGTCAGATTTGACTTCATGGGATTCAGGTATGAGCTAGGGAATAATAATGGACTTCCGGTTGAATGTATGCCGTGAAGTGTGACACGATTCCACCGACAGACACCTAGCTGCCTACTGCACATCCTTAACAGCATAAGATAGTGTTTCAGTGTTTTTAAATCAGGGGGATGAAGAATATATCAAACTGTGCTTTAGTTTATGGGGAACAATTCTCTTTGCTCTTTCTTTCTGTTACAACCGCTTCGTAAATCATACAGCAACAACTGGATGGAACCAAATGCAAAAATCCGGTGGCCGGGGTGGGGTTCGAAACCATACAAGAGGCACCAACTTTGTTCGCGCCCCAAATATATTCTGACGACTGAGAAGCAAGGCCACGCGAAAGGTCGTACGTAGTGTTCAGGTGGTGCCTCTGAGTTCGAAACCCGTCAATGTTGATAAATTCTCACCTGTGGACCTATTTAGCGTCCGTGTAAACATTTTATGACACCCTAAGCCTTAATCGGTTGTCATTTCGTTAGGCTTTGTTCTGCTTGATAAAACTATTCTACCAGCCCGCTCTCTCTGTCGTTTCCAATGAGCCAGTAAATCGTTGTTATGACAACGATTGGATTAAGCATCTGTCACTCCGAAAAGATCAGAGGTTCGAATCTCACATCCACCGGCCGGTTTAGTGGTAGGTGTCAATTTGCTGTCCCCTGGCTCGGGACCACATGTGATTTATTCGGTCCCTGCGGTTACATGGGACTCCGGGTCTCGTGGTGATGGTTTGCTTAATCGATTCCATCACCCGAAGTGCAAAACTTTGATTTTCCGACTGAATAAGAAAAGTAGAAGGCAATGGGGATGGTTAATCGTTTACTGAAGAACGAGACCGATTGAAAGCGAGGTGCTGCTCAGTTAGCTAGTGATACTAAGGGTGCATTACCTTTCCCGAGAACTGGGGACAAAAATAGCGATAAGCCATGACCGGATAGGATCACATTTACTTAGACAAGGACGTTTCAAACAATGGACTAGTTGTTGAATATTGTCTAATCAAATTGTTCGATCCAGGAACTAACACCAGTCGCGGTTCTGCTTGAAAGCCACTAAGGTGAGTTAGGTATCCGTAGATGAAGTCGCCTATGATTGTTTTATGTTTTGAAACCTTGGAGTTGCGAGGCATTAGAAAAAATCGAAACTAGGAAATGAAAGCCAGCACTAAAACCTGATACCCTATTGTTGGCTGACCGACTTAAGAATGCTCACATGAAAACAGAGGTAACCGTGGCTGTGCGGTAAAAAAAATGAATTTGGTGTTTAGAAGGACCGCTACAATGCTTGCCGGTCCCCCTCCCCTATATGACGGGGCATGCCCCTTTCACTGCATACATGTATCAAACTTTCGAGATCAAAGCAATGGGTTACGCAACCCAGTTAGCACAGCTTCCCTGGAAGCTACCACCGTCCGGTTATAGTCACCCGACAAGGGTTCGAAAGAGGAACCGCGCCAACTGCACTTGGTAGTTATCGCGCGCAGCAACCCAACATTGTCGCGCTAATCAGATTACGTGACCCAATCCAACGTGCACAAACCGCTGACATTGCGCGTGGCAATATGACACGAGTTCGTTAGGGCACAGGGCCTAGCTGATATAAGCGTTTACTGCAGCTGATGACTTAGCGCTATTACAACCTTCAAACGGTTTTACTCATGTGGCCGAAAAGAGCAATAACACGTCAACATACCGCAGCCCTCGAGAGACACCCAGTGCTCCGATTCTCTCCATGGTCAAACAACCAACCAACATGCACGAACACTCACAACTCGGGCTAAGGAGTGGTCGAGTTAGAGCTCCTCCTTGGTCTAAACTAGAACCATGGCCGTCAACGAAGTTTGGAAAGTATCGCAGCTACACCTCACGGCAAATGGGACCCAGCAACCCCAACGGTGCGAATCAAGCAGACATCAGACGTTCGGCCGGCTCCAAAGGTCCAACCGACAGCGCAGACAAAACTCCATCACGAACAGGCACCCGCGAAAGCCCACTCACCCGCCCAACCTTAAGTCCGAGCCTACGGGGCTATCCGCAGGTTAGCTCTATTAACCTACGACGCAAAGAAAATGGAGCAAACCAAACGCTACGTTCGGACCAGGTACTAGGTGCAACCACTCTACAACCACCAGCCCCTCTGAAAGCAGCGCGTACCCCACCGGAAAAATGAAGAAACAGACGAGTAAATGGCAACAAATTTATTGAACATTAACGAAGACAACGAGCATTAGTACTCTTCACCCTCTCCTTCACCTTCACCTTCGACACTGTCAACGCCAACTTCTTCATAGTCTTTCTCCAAGGCAGCCAGGTCCTCACGGGCCTCAGAGAACTCGCCTTCTTCCATGCCCTCGCCAACATACCAGTGAACAAATGCACGCTTGGCGTACATTAGGTCAAACTTGTGGTCCAAACGAGCCCAGGCCTCCGCAATAGCAGTAGTGTTGCTGAGCATGCAGACTGCACGTTGTACTTTGGCCAAATCGCCACCCGGAACGACCGTAGGCGGTTGGTAATTGATACCAACCTTGAAACCGGTGGGACACCAGTCGACAAACTGAATGGTGCGTTTTGTCTTGATAGTAGCAATCGCCGCATTCACATCTTTGGGGACAACATCACCGCGATACAGCATGCAGCAGGCCATGTACTTCCCATGGCGAGGATCACACTTCACCATTTGATTCGCAGGCTCGAAACAGGCGTTTGTAATCTCTGCAACACTCAGTTGCTCATGATAAGCCTTCTCAGCCGAAATGACCGGGGAGTAGGTGGCCAACGGGAAATGTATGCGCGGATAAGGGACCAGGTTAGTTTGGAACTCAGTCAAGTCCACATTTAAAGCGCCGTCAAAACGAAGAGAAGCCGTGATTGACGAAACGATTTGCCCAATAAGACGGTTCAAGTTAGTGTACGTCGGGCGCTCAATGTCGAGATTACGTCTATAAAGAGGTGTCAGTAAATTCAGCATGCTCAAACTTACCGGCATATGTCGTAAATGGCTTCATTGTCCACCATGAATGCACAGTCGGAGTGCTCCAATGTCGTGTGAGTGGTAAGAATTGAGTTATAGGGCTCTACCACCGCCGTCGCGATTTGGGGCGCAGGATACACGGCAAACTCCAGTTTGGATTTTTTGCCGTAATCCACACTCAGCCTCTCCATGAGAAGCGAGGTGAATCCCGAACCGGTCCCACCGCCGAAAGAATGGAAGATCAAAAAACCTTGCAAGCCAGTACATTGGTCAGCTAATTTGCGGATCCGATCCAAAACCAAATCGACAATCTCCTTGCCAATGGTGTAGTGGCCGCGAGCATAATTATTAGCGGCATCTTCCTTGCCGGTGATCAGTTGCTCAGGGTGAAACAGTTGACGGTAGGTCCCCGTGCGCACTTCATCTACCACAGTCGGCTCGAGATCAACGAAGACAGCACGGGGAACATGTTTGCCGGCACCAGTTTCACTGAAGAAAGTATTGAAGGAGTCATCACCCCCACCGATGCTCTTGTCACTTGGCATTTGACCATCGGGTTGAATGCCATGTTCGAGACAGTAAAGCTCCCAACAGGCATTTCCCATCTGGACACCAGCTTGCCCCACATGGACACTAATACATTCACGCTAAGGATCAGAAATGAGCATAAAAGCATTTCGCTTACCATGTTGAAGTCGAAAATGTAGTATCAGCCACCACAACGGAGCGAAGGCAGATTCAAAACTTCTGAGGGTCGATCGTCTAAGCGGTCCAAATATAGGGCGAACCACTGGGCTGTCAGCCCGCAATATTTGCCTGTCACGCACTGTTTGATTCTGATTGGTTGTCTTGTGATTGGTCGATAGAAGCGCGTTGTTTACGCGGCATGTCTGTCCGTCCGACGACCACTAAGCAAGGCCACGACGGTGGTGGTAATGTTTGCGCCAGCTCCGTGTACGCGTATAGATTGGGGCGATCACCTACGAAGACGGAAACAGCCTCCGCACTGACGCGCCTTTGCGAACTTTTGCTTCCCCCACTTGGCATGCGATTCGGTTTCGAAGTTTGTTTATTGGTAGTTCCAATACGGGACATGATTAGTTTCAGAACCATTGAGCTGTGCCAGCCATCGAATTTGAATTATACGATCACTTAGGTAATTATTGGGGTTTGTAGTAAATTGCGATGACCACAAGTGGGGACATTCACACCTATTGCCTGGATGATCAGCGCTGGCAATAAAAGTTGAGTAAACTTTTCGTTTTACACTGAAGTCATTCAAAATTTTGTACCTTGTTCTAACTTAAAGTTATCCGGCGTTCTCTGCTGATTTCCCTCCAACCTGTCAGTTGCTTTATCCTTTAACTGGACAAGGGGGGCGGAATTTCTGCATGAGTCCCTTCCACAGGAATCCGGAAGGAAGCATCCTACAAATCATTCGGATATCGCTCAGATGATTAGAATAGGGTGTTGTCACTTACACCAGAATCAATATCGTGAAGCAGAGAGTAGTTAAGACACAGCAATTAGAGTAAGTCGCGTTAGGAACGTTTTTATGCTTCCACTAGGAGCTGTAGGGAAGTGAACAGAGTTAACTAAGTGCTCACAATTAGCAAGAAACTTCCGTCGCTAAAAATTGGAACAAGCTATTTAGTTGCTTGTTCGCCACATGTATATGCGTAAGTACGGAACAAGCTAGAACAATCTGATATCGAATACTCGGTGCTAAGTGGGACAGTATGCTCAACCTATCCAGCTGTACCTGGTAGGACTCAGAAACAGTTAAAAAGTGATTGGTCACTTCTACTTGGGTTCCCGCTGAAGAAGTCATTTTGACATTGAACAGCTGTTCACGCAGCAAAGTTATGGTGAGAGTTAATGACTATTTTGTTGCTCTTCTGCCCTGTGGATGCACAGGGAGCACGTCCAATCATATCTATGCCGCTTGTTAATGTTTCGCGCAATTAATTTTCATTATGCGCTATGTAAAATAGAGCTCCGAATAGCCGTTTACGTTCGTGTAACATGTCTTAATATAAGTAATAACAGATTCTACATCTCATACGTATCGCAGGAAGTGATTAATCAGACTGACGATTCCTAACAAGTGTGAAACAGCTGTACAGTGCTTCCATGTTCTTCTAATGGTTACTTGAACGTTGATACCACATGATTAGTGATTTCCCGTAATACACGTTTGTTGATATATGATTCGGAGCTAGACGCAATGACTAGATTTACGGGAGTTACTTGAGATTAATGTGGATTATGGCTACTTTTCATTGGAGAATGTTCATGCACCTGAGAGGAACACTTTCTCGTGAATGGTATACTGTTTTCGACACACCCCTTAGGTTGTTAGGAGCAGTTTCTACTCTATTTCATGCTCTGATCAGTGATGAGCAGCAAATATTTTCGAAGTATCCCAGAATTTTCCGTTTCAAGTGGTTATGTAGGTGATTCGGACGATGGGTTTTCGACTGCATTTTACTCCAAACTATTGAGTTCAGTGTCCTGGAAAATATCTAATTCTAATTTTTCGAGTTATAACAAAACAAATTTGTAGGAGAATTCTTTTCGGTACCTTCAAGGATGCAATCTAAGTGGACGTCTTCTCATTCTGCTCATGCAAGTTTTCTCATCCTTTTAGTGTTAGTGTAAAACCAGATCGAAATTTCGGCAGTATGGTTGCCTTAAACCGATATTCCTTTTCACTTAATCGCAATAAACTGTATCCATAGTCATATGCATTTTTTAAATTCATAAATTCGTGAAAAATGAACGCGTTTTGTGACATCGTGTAGAAAATGTGTCTTCAAATACCTCCCCCTAAATCGGCCTGAAAACAAATTGCAGTTAAAATGTTGAAATGGACGAATAGTTTATAAACTTCGTTGTTAGTGGGCGAACATAACGTGATAAAACCGAAGACAACCTCAAAGCTACGCTAGAACTGTGCGAGAAGCCTGAACAGACCATAAGTTTGATTGAGCCTTGGCAATTGGAAAATTTACTCTTTTCCTACCCTAGCTCGATTAGACCATGCGGCTTGTTGTTCGCTTTCGTCGTTTATTAGTTTTCATTGGTTATTTTACGCACTATCATCCAGTGTAGTATGTGCGTGTGCAGATAAACAGGAATAAACCCGAACAAATCATATCTATTTCAGACTTTATTCAGGTTATTAGCGGGAGGATTTTGCTTCCAAAAGCCATTCAGGGCTGCTTGATCGATAGACGGATGTCACGCCGATGCCACGCATGCTTCAAATCGGAAAACGCCAATCGGGATTTTCGTATGCGAGATGATACTTCATGATCACTTCCGATATGTGACACCAAGTTAGGTGAATATGTTCAAGTAACAAAACTTATCTACATTACTCAGCCCCTCTCTCGCAAGGACATATTTCGATTTGGGGTTAATCCAGTCTCAGAGCAGAATTATGCACTTATAAAGCACAAAATGTAACCCAAAAATACTTTCACTCAGACGATTGAGAAATACTTGCAAATCAATTGGGTCTTTACTCCGTAGAAGAAAGTCGTCCGTCAGGGTAAATATCAATGCCACTATTCTCACACTAGGATAGAGCTATCTCTATAATCACCTTGACTACTAAGTTGAAGAGGAACGAGGAAAGAGAGCGACCCTGATGAGCACCACTTTTCATGGTGAACTCGGGATGAGAAGTCGTCAAAAACACGGATTGAGCCTCGGACGTTGGCAAACAGCTTGGAAAAATGTGATAAATATTTTTGGCCTACCCTTCACTTGGAGGCAGCGTAGTTCTCCCTGGATCAACCTACTTGAAAAGCACGGTGACAGCCCATGTTGTCCATCAGCTTTATGCCTTTTAAAGAAACATGTAACCCCATTGATCTTCATTTCCGATGAAGGAATTGCATCGACCTGCATTGTTTCACTTGGAAGCATAGGTGAAAGTACATCTGTGACCGTGTGCCCACTATCTTTGGCTCTAAAATGCTCTGTCCAAAGCTGCAAATGACGGCCCTGAGAGGGAATCCGCGGGCTGTCTGATTTCTTGATTAGCTTGCTTACACTCCTTATCAGTTGGCAAAGCCTGGGACTATTTCCGATAGCTGCAGACTGCTTTATTTCCTTACACTTCTCTATCCACCACTGTTCCCGGTGCTTTCTTAGGCGCCCGGTCAGGGGACTTTCCAGGGATATGCGTTTCACAACACGTGACATTCGGAGGGATGGATCTGAGGTCATCTGACAGAACAACTGAAACCACAGATATCTTTTCTGAAACACACCATCCGAAATCCTGCTCGGCATTCACTGGTGCCTGCACGTTACTTTGAATGTAGTTAGCACATCATATCATCAGGACGCAGAAAAGCCCCAACCAAGTTGTGTACCTGAGCCAAACGAAATTCTATCTGTGGCTCACCGCCCCTGTATCTCCTTCATATTTAATGTGGACAAATTTGCAACTGCTGTTTTTATACTACTCCAGATACTGAATAACTATGCCTTCCCGTAGAATCTGTTGGTATGGCAACCCGTGTAAAAACGACTAGTGAAGGTACTGAATCGCAAATTAAGAGAGATCCTACGATTTTGGCCAACACTGTCCGCTTGGCTCATGTGTCGACTCTACGGAAGACTGCAGGATTGCGCATGCGGTGGGTGGACGTTTTTCCAATTGAATGTCTTTCTTAATAATTTTGTGGGCAACCTCTCAAAACGAGACGACCAATGTGATTTCTCAGATTTGACCGCGTTCTTTTTCTAACGGAGTTCGTGGACTGTTTAATCTGCCAAAGTTGAAAGGAAATGTTAAGTGAAACTTGTTGCTTTGATTCCCCTTCCGAACTCAAGATTTCCTTGTCGGACAAAAACAGTATTAAGCTCCATAAGATAAAATATTTGCTACGGATAATCATTTCAACAATTCAAAGACCTGGATATTTAGGTTCCGTCGCTTAAGCCTTTTGCAATCGTTTAGTACCTCCAGTGATCGCTTTTGCACCGTATCAACTGCTAAATGCTAGTTAACGATTGCAACCGATGGTCATAGGTTTGTAGACGAAAGGAAAACAGAATGTATTTAAGGACTAGAGATCTCCTATTGTTTACGTGCACCCTGGGGCGCTTGAAACACCCTGCAGAAATGATACTACTGACGAAAGTCAATCATGTTTTTCGATGTCACACTGAGCACTCCGAAGATACGTATCAGAGTCATCCACGTTTGGACATCAACCGTACTGATGTCAGACAATACCATATTTTTCACAGAGAAATTTCTTTGCTTCATTTTTTGCATCGTATTATCTTGATCCTACTCAACTGGACTGCATCTCGACATGACGTGACGGCTTGTGTGCTTTCTTGACCCAACCAGCTATACAGGATGGCTTGTCTGGAAGGTTAATGAGAAGCAGCCTCCTGGTCCTCCAGGTTGGGGGTTTATCTGTTCTGGCAACTCAATCGGAAGATTGAGTGGAAGAATTATTGATCGAAGTAGATGGCATTTTGCACCCATTCCCCTTTGTCCTGGGGGCAGATTATTTTTAGGACCAAAGGCTTTGATTATGTACTCTAATTGCTTTTTAGCTTAGTGGCTGGACTCCCTGACAGTATTCGTCCAGAAACCTAAATGAATAGCATAAACAATGGAATCCGTACTGCATCGGTCGTTGCGCTGGATAATCAGAACCGCGCTACCCATTAGTTCGAGCAGGGTGGGTAGTGATGAGTATACATCCGCTCCGAGTTCCCGTGCTGGCTTACCGCCCAACTGCATTGTGAGTCAGACTTTCGAGTCAAAGACTCCGGTTAGGATTCCCAAAGAAAAACTCTTCTGTAGTGTGGGCAGCCGCGAATTACCGACAGCCCGAATATCTTCAGCATCTTTTTTGCAGTGAATCTTCCTAATTTTCGTTCTTCCGATGTTGCCACGAAAAACTGTCTCAAAGGATTTATCTAATGGCAGCATTAGAAGGGGACGCAGTATTTCCCAAGCATTGCTTAGACCAAAGCGTTCACTTCACTTAGGTGCCTTTAATTTCAGTATGCTCACTCAAATGGGGCAACAAGCTGTCCCAGGTAGAACTCTAGAAACTTTCAAAATAGACGTACGCTGCCTCCAAAGCGCACATACAGGATCAGAATTCCGTGATCATTCCTCATGGATCAGTTACAACATCATCCTCTAGTTTCACTCTTCTCAGCTCCGGTGATCCGGCTTCTAGCGCTCGTGGTCAAGCTGGTGTTGGGACTGTTTTGAGCATGCGAGTGGAGCGTGAACTGTTAGATTGGATCCCAGTAAACAGCCGTTTGTGTGCAATTCGGTCCGACGGTTCTGTACGTATCAGTGGCAGTCTATTGAAGCATCGCCTTTCTGGCGTTGGACTCAAATCGAGCACATTGCCATTGGTCACTGGTGGCGTGGGTCAGTCAAGGATTGCTTGTCGTTCTGGTTTATACCCGAGGACTCAGACCATGTTTTGCTCCGAGCTCGCTTTAATTTGCGCCTAGTCCGTTGTCACAACAAAAAACCTTTTATCTAGCACAGCTGATTCTAGACGATAACCACGGGCTACTATTCCAATCCGAATTCTCAATGCGGTTGTCATCTCAACAAATTGCCCACGGTCCGAGAGAACATTGGGAGCAGGTCAAAGAAGCTCTATAGTCAGCGGAAACTGCCATGCAGGACTCACTGACACAAAACCTAATAAATGGTGGATATTCTTGACTTCAGTAACACTGAGATACTCGAGGATCCGTCCCTCCGAAATGAACACACGATGAGGGATGTAGACCCCTGATACGTCAACTGACCAGGAGTTTGAGAAATCATAAGGAGCAGTAGGGGATAGGAAAGTGAAAGGAGATGAAAAAACCGTGACCATCGGAAACAGTCGCAACCTTTACGGACTGATTAGGATTATTGCTCCACGGAAGCCGAGCGTAAGATAGATGATTAAGGAATCCGACGACACACTGATTCATTCTCAAGAGTGTCAGCTAGAGCGTTGGGTACAACAATGAGCCCTCCACTTATGTCTAACAGGGAGCCAATGGGGGTGGATACCAGTTCTCCATCCGAAATGAAAGTGATAAGGGGGATAGGTTTTCTTGAAAGGTATAAGGTAGTTGGACTGTCATGATTCTTCTTCAAGGGTGGTGATGAAGCCTTAACATCGGGGTTATCAAAACTATTGGGACCAATCTGGGAAAAGGAAGTGATTCCTAAGGACTGGTGTGAATCGATGATTGCACCGATTTACAAAGAAGGTGATAAATCCTCATGTAAAAACCACAGAGGAATTAGGTTAGTAAGCATTGTATTAGAGCTACTGGCGGGAACTACCTTCCGCCGATTGCCTAGTGCTCGCAGAAGATATATGCGTGAGAACCAAGCCGGTTTTCATCCTGGTCGGGGCTGTATTGACCAAATTTTCACTTTGCAACAATCCTTAAAACATAGGCACATGTTCCGTAGATCCGAAATTTGTCTTCCTTGATTTGAAAGCGGCGTTCGACTCGGTCGATCGGGCAGATCTTTGGCACTGTCTGTCGATGAATAGTTTGTCAGAGAAATTCATCCCATTTACCCAATCTTTGCATGCGAATGGCCGAAGTCGAGTTCGTGCGTATGGCTTTGTTTCATCCGAGTTCACCACGAGAAGTGGGGTTCGTGCAAGTTGCTCTCTTTCACCCTTCCTTTTAAACGTTGCCATTGAAATGATTATGGAGATAGCCCTATCCACATTTGAGAATAGTGGCATTTATATTTGCCCGTCTGACTCGGTAGATGCAGACAATGTTGTGCTACTGAGAGAAGATTCAAGTAAACCGCAGGTCGACGGGAGGAAAGGCTCCGCACGATCAGCTAGCCACCAAGGCTGCTAGGAAGAGCGCTCCGGGTACTGGTGGTGTTAAGAAACCACATCGCTACAGACCTGGGACCGTCTTTACCAGAAGAGCACCGAGCTGTTAATTTGCAAACTTGCATTCCATCGTCCGATTCGGGAGGTCGCTCAGGATTTCAAGACCGATTTGCTCTTCCAGAGTTCGGCTGTCTCGGCCTTGCAGCAAGCTAGCGAAGCCTATTTAATTGGACTTTTTGAAGACACCAACTTGTGCGCTATCCACGCCAAGCGCGTGACGATCATGCACAAGGATGTCCAATTGGCGCATCTGAACGATAGTGAATGTTTGGCATGCGTTTTGCACCTTTGAAATGTAAATTGCTGTTGGAAGACTGAAATTCGAGTTTTGCTTTTGCAGGGAGCAACCGGGCGAGGTGGACAAATTTAGTTGCCTGGGTAGTATTATCTCACCTGGTAGTCAAATGAAATGTCTTCATACATACAGAAGGCGCGACTGGCATTTACTAATTTTAGGCATCTGAGGATTCGGCGTGATATCCGGCTATCGATCAAAGATGAAGCATACACCGCAACAGTCAAGTCGGTATTACTCTACGAACGTTGAGAGAAGACAAACGAAGAATTTCGATATTTAAACACCATTGTCTTCTCAGTATTGGTAGCATGTGGTCCGCGAATTTCCGCAGTAACTGAGGCATTAGAAGTAAGGTACTGGGTCCTAGGGTTCAGTATTTAGAACAAGCACTGAGTTAGAACAGGTTAAGATGGTTGGGACACGTTTTGCGAATGCCCACAGAACGACTGCCTAGGTGTATGCTGTTCTTCGAGGCAGATAACGGTTGGAGGTTGGTTCGAGGTGGCCATTCGGTGATATGGGTAGAAAGAATGAAAGCTTTAACCAGTGGACTGGCTTGTGTAGGTCCATTTAGACTCCCGGATTGGGGTACATGGCACCCCCCGAAGCAATCGTTGGAGACAATGTGATATGGCTCAGTGGTGCTCTTGGGTTGGAAACCTTTTTTCTTCTACATACTTCTTCAACTGACTACTCTGTAATCGACCGTTCAGTATCCCTTGTTAGTTTTCTGTTTGAGCAGATGATTTGGAGAGGCAACAGCCAAAACCAGAGGACGTTGGTGCAAGGTTGCCCAAACTGAACTGATTATGCTAGGACATGATAGGATATACAGGTGATTTCCATTTAGTTCAATTTTTGCTTGATGTATCACCATCGAAAACTGGGGATTTGCTTTTGACCAAGCCATATGTCGAGGCTACTAAAAAAACTTGCCACAAGATTACTTCCGGAAACAGCCATATTGAGGGGAGAAATTGCCATCTGAAGTTCGGCAAAGGATACGCGCACGAGGAGTGTTTTACCTGATAACTGACCTCAACAATGATTGACTAACACTCCCCCCATTTGTTTGAGTACTGGTTAATGCAGGAACGAGAGGTCGGGAATTTCTAAGCGCTGAGGCCAACCTGTCCCAAGCCATATCTCACTCATACATAGGCTAGCGATCAAATAAATGGGAGCATTGGTGAATCATCGCTGAAGTCAGTTAACAGATAAGTTTAGTGCGGTTGTTTCTGAATTGTCTTAGTGGTACGGTGGTAAATTCCGTTTGTATTGGTGCTGTGTTAATATGTCTTGCTATCGGCTTAGCAAATTTCACAGAAATACTTAGCTTTGGTGACCTAGAAATAAGCAAAACAGGATGTTTCGAATGGCATTCTACGCACTACATCCTGACAGTAATCATTACTGAACAAGCCAGTTATTGAATTCCGGAGTCGTAAGCTACTAACTGTGAGCCCCAAGTTTATCGGTAGACGAGTAATCATTATCAATCAACCTGGTTGTGGAATTCTATTCTCCTCAAATTATATCGCACTTGAATTAAAACGAACTCACACTGCGATTAAATTGAAACCTATTTCTTTTTTAAATGAAACCAGGTAGGCTGAAACGAAAAAATCCAAATCCTATTAAGCACAGTTTCGTTTTTGTTTTTGCCGGACCCAATGTGAACCAGGTGACCTTATGACGCCAAATCTACAGCAGTGAAATGAACATCAATCTCGACACGGTGCTTTCGAAGTGCGCGGATTTCACTCGAGCCCAGGTGAGGAGAATAGCATGGCAGTCCAGAATCCACGTAACTAGACAGAGGGACAATCGCTAGTGGTACCTGTAAACCATCCATGTAAATGGAGACTTGGCGATGTAGCAATAAACAATTTCACAAGTAGACACCTGATTCAATTAGTCAGTTAATTGAATTAGTTTCATATTAATGATGAATTTCTGTGATGGTAAAGTGAAGATTTGAAGCGCAGAATTCTTTATTTTGGTACGAATACCAGTAGCCCTTCGGAAGAAACCGTTAAAAGATTTTCGTCCAGATCATTTCAGAGGAGCATCTCATAACGAAGGGAAACGAAAACCCAGACGGCAACGGTTCATTGCGTTGCTTCTCCAGACTTCATCATATTCTTTGGGGTCACTACAAAATGACTTTAAATAACCCTACGAATTGAGCCAAGTAACTGCGATAGGTTAGGCCAGCCTGTTTTTCAAAAGCGGATAGTGTTCGTATAGTGCACATAAATTGCCAATGGAAAACATTTCCAAGGACCTGAGTACCGAATAAAGACAACCATGATCAGATGCACTCATGACGCTGGTTTATCTTTTCCAAGGAGCCATCCACAATCGACGCGGACTGAACCTTACCTGCTCGCACTACAACGGTCGTTTACAAGGCTATCCGGACATGCGTAGACTCTGGTGTGGTACTGTAACTTGCGTGAAATCTGTCGCGTACTAGCCACGATTTACACCTCTCTCCTGAAGATCGACGATGTGAAGCGATGGTACCAAAGAATCCCATTTGACTGTAACTACTTCAGTCCGTGGATACCATATAGATTAAGTTTACAACCAGTTGCATGACGCAGATCGACTGATTTAGTAGCTTAACGGCGATTGTGACATTTGCGAAACTGTCTGACGCACAACGAGGCCACCGGGACACCAGGAGGAGGGGAATGCTTAGTCGACTGACATGGGAAGAGATTTCTTCCGTTTACACTTCGGCACTCAGCTACTAAATAAAATGTAAGTAGTGTATGTCGATCTGATTCTTTTTTAAATCCGAACAGACCGTCGTCATCAGAAAAGCAGATAGACATGAGGTACGTGAGAAATCTCCGTTTATTCTGCCGAAGCTTTTCTATTTAGAAATAGGTTTCTCGAATTGATTTGTATGATAGTGAGCGTATGCAAAAAAATCACATTTGCCGGTTGGCTGGGAGTGAAGATGGACTTCTAACTGCGAATGCAAAGCAGCTTTTCATCAAGTAGAACGAATGGGGAGATTCAGATGCACTTCGCAGTCACTGGTTATGAACTTGCCGGAAGAAATATTTGTAAGTTGAGAGGACACACTAGGACGGTCGAGGATTTGCATAATGACGAAGTGAACGGGGTCAGTGAGATGCATGTTAATAATTTTAATGATATCGGCTAGTTTGGACAGCAGAAAACCTGGCAAGAAAATAAACCGAATCAGGAATGATGCCTTCATGAAAATTCAGCATGAATTCGCAGCCCCATTGAAAATCCATGACCAAGAAGACAAGTCAAACAGCTGGCAATGAATTCAGAGTCAGTTGTGCGATTCGCAGTGAAATTATGGCCCACCTCATACAGTAAGTTAGCGAATAAACCGACAGCTGAATTAGACCACTAGTATTCCAGGGTTGTTTATGTTATAAATACCATCGCTCCCGCCGGTCCAGGGTGTCGAACTACCAAAGGAGTTAATTTTTCTGGATGCGCGTAGCAAACGCCACGTACCTGCTCATGATGAGAAAAACGACGCTACTGTGATATAATCTGATCGATGGTCGTTAGGCGAAAAGCATGTTGGTCTATCATGGTGAAGATGGTACAAAAGTATGATTGAAGTACAAGTAGAAAAGTTGTAATAGAAAAATATGTACCTGAAATCTGGGTAGTATGAGTAAATGCAAAATGCTGTAGTTGATTACTAATGGAATTCAAAAAAATGGTTCACGTCCAGTTCGAGGACAAAAGAAGACCTAAGTTGGAGTTCAAAAAACAAAGATAAAAGGGACTCCGATGTGACCATACTCCAAAACAGTAGGATTCGGAATTTGGGGGATGTACACTGTGAAGAAGTTGAGGTTCACAGGGACGCATCAACGCGGTGGATTTTTGTCAAGATGAACTGGATATGGGATTTCGCTGGGCCTTTTCCGTATTAGTGGCTAGACGTGGAGGGAGAGGACAAGAATTTGAACAGCGGGAGCAATCAGCATTTAGCATGCTCAGAATTTTGATAAGCAATATAGTAACAAGGCACTTATTTGGTTACATTAAGCGACAATTTGCCAAGCTTACCGCCTGTCTTGATTTAAAATCGAACTTCGCCGAATGAGGACGGTACATAGCCCCTGTTGCGGACACTTCCTGACAAAATCATGAGGTTTTGGAACGATCAACAAAGGTCGTTAACAGCCTTTATTTTCAAGCCGAACTACCTCTTAGCAACGACCTTATTGTGACAAGAGATCGTGACCTAAGGATAGAGATGATAAACTAGCTAAACTAAATATTTTGATAGGTGCACGTGAATCGTGAGCGTTCAAGGATGATCCAAAAAAGTCAATAACTCCCGAAATTTACCAAAAATCAAATCAAACCAAATTTATTTACCAGGACCTAAATTAGCTGAAAACTACCGAAACCAACAATTCTATCCCTCGGAATGATACCAAAATATTCCACTACTATGTCATAGCTAATCGGAATATTGCTAAAAGAGATCTCCAAGAAGATTACGGGGTAACACGCAAGCACCTAAAATGCCTTGTATAGGGGATGCACAAACGTCACTGTGAGGAGTGCTCTACATTTCCCAAATATCAGAAAGAGATCGTAATAGGCCAGTAGTATAAGGGCGGTAGATACAGAATTGACATATCCACTACTTTGGTTAAAGTTGAACACAAATGTGGTGACACTGTACCGATTACGTCAATCTGTAGACAAAGAAAATATCGCATGAGAAAGTCAGTAATATCGGCGAACTGCTTTGGTCTAATAAACGAAAAATTCTCGTCTGCTCGATTTGACTGTTCTTTCTAGAGTTAGCGGAAACTGGAGGAAGAATCGATTGTCAATTGACAGGCCGAAGCCAGAGCAAACGTCGCATCCTCTTTTTGGGTTTCAATACAAATCGGATAGAAGTCCAATCAACTGTAGGACTGGAAAACAATGGATATACTCGATCTCAATTGTTCACAGACCCGTCTAATCGGATACCGCCTACAATAAGATGTATAACTTCCTAAGAAGTCAGCTGACCAGGTGTAGGTGAAAGGATCAAAGAGACAGACGGCACTGAGTCAGGCCAAAGAGTGTCATCGAGAGCGTTGAGAAGAACTCGTTAGGAAGTAGTACAATTGACTCATTTTGAGGATGAACCTTCCACTAAAGCGTTTTTACGTTTGTCTTTTATACTTCTTCATTCTCTTGCATAGACGACGCTGTCAGACGGCACATTGTTAGAAAATTAACGGTTGTAGAAAAATGAATTCCGAGTAGTTTAGAGATGGTTCTCAAGTCATTTGACGAATGGTCCAGATTCAGAATCAAGGGACCGAAGAAGCTGTTGTCCACTAAACTATTAAATTTAGTTTTTTGAATTTTATTTCTCGGTGTATGGAATCATTCCGACGGTCGATGGTAGATAGTTTCAGCGCGTATTATTTACTGTCATCAGACTACTGTTCTTATAAATTTACAGCCCGAGTTTCAGGTTTATGACTGTTATTTGCCGCGGCAAATTAATGAATCTCTGTAATTGACAGCTTCCTCTTTAACTCCTGCTCTCACATTTGAACCCTTCTTAGCCACATCGTGTTTTCCGTCCATTCGCATTCTGTATCACTGTCCAAAGTAAAGCAAAGAGTTAATCATTTTATTTGATTCAACATGGACGCAATACATAGACACGGTTTAAGATGAACTAACATTCGCGGATTTTACGCCAGCCGATTTTAATGCGTTCTGTTATCTGATACGATAGATCCTTGTTCTCTAAAAATTCGAAATGTTGTAACTGGGATCTCTAGTCTGTTGCTCAGCTAAATATCTTGGATAGTTTCTGTATTAATAAACCTATCGAGTAGGTGTCTAATGAGTGAACTGTTAAATTACTACCACAGAATTACCTATAGAATCCCTCTAAATCAAGTCGTATTTTCTATCCTTTTATCATAATCAGTGCTTCCTGATGCGAAAATGATACTTGTGCAGGCTTCTTGAAGAAATAAACCACCTCTATTTGCCGTAAGCTAAGCTGAATACAATCCATTATCTGATGTGACTAATCTCTGTTGCTGACCCCTTCGTGGGCCGAAATTCTTTATCTTCAACGTCCCTGATTTTTTGTTTTGGTAAACTGGCCTCTGATCGATATCCACTGAAGAGGGTGATTTTCTAGCTGACTGAAGCACAAACAGCAAATGGCTCGGAGATGAAAGCGACCCATTTAGCCTGCACAGGAGTAGCTCAAGCGAAAATATGGATGTCGATAAAGATGCTGACTGCATAAAGCGTTGATGATTGTTTAACAACAACTAATGCATCTAAAAGGTGGATGCAACTGTGATCCATGGGATGTTGAAGAAGGTTTTCAATATTACATCGGTATTCAAAGGTGACCAGTTATTAAGTACACCCGACCAACCCAATTCAACAATTTATGATAGTTGCATCGGTTCACCTGCGGTTCCTGCCACGTATGCTGACAGAACACAAACGCATATCAACGAATGCCAGAACATAGCACCAAGTAGCCGGTAAAATCAACGACATAAGATGCATCCGGCTTTCAACTGTTCCAAAGAGCTTGGAGAGTAGGGAACAAAATGAATCCGAATTCATGTGTCAAAATACTGCAATGAAATTGTAATTCCAAACTATTAGCCTTACACCAAACGATGTATATCAAACTGCGTAGTCTTCCTTTGAGAAGTGGCTGTATTTTTTACACAGCATTGTCACTTAATAACGTTCATTGGAACTGCCAACACAATGCATTATTCACTAGGGGATTTGAAAACAACGAGAGGTAGCTTTTGTAGTGTTCATGTCTTGTTTCTGCGTACGAGAACGTGAAACCATCACGTGATGACATACATGTGTCATCGATGCCACCCAAGTTGGATCTCGATAGACTTCCGATGATGTGAAGAAGGGGAATGGAAGAACTGGCATGTGGTGAAATTTGCAGTGTTCCTTTTTTTCTTTTTCTCGCTCATGATTTCCATGGCACGTGGTCGGTATTCAGATTTGTGCGAAATATGTTCGAATTGGTAAAGAATTGCGGGTTTGGGGATTCGTCTGCTTACATATCCAATCGAAATGCTGCATATTACCAATGGGTGTCATGTTTTAGCCGGTAAATAAGAACATGCTTCATAGCATTCACTCTTCATGCGCGCATTACGGAAAACCTCATTGCTATAGAAGCAGCCTGAATAACCCAGCCGATACTTGATGCCATTGGGTATACCACTACTGCTACAATCTAGGAGTTGAGTAACACAACACCTGCAGAAAGAAGAGAAAACGTTGTTGGCACCAATGAACGCTGAAAATACCGAAATGAAGCTAGGACAACGCGGTAAACAATCTTACCCTATTGCTGAGTAGCAGTTCATCATCTCCATTCGATATGTGATCAGTGGTATCTATGGCGGATACCGGCGTGATTGCATCTTGCCTTGATCCGTTGGAAAGTTCTGAGTGGTTGAGACGGTTAGGGCTGACAGAGATCAAAAGTGGTCTGTGTCCATTTTCTGCAGCGATTAATGCGTTCACTTCTGCTTTAACAGATGGGTCTTGAAGCCATGGGTGATCCAAAACAGCCTGAAATGTTGGAAAATGGAAGGATTGTTAATTGCACTATAATGAAAACATTATTGAGGACATGTGTGATTGTTTTCGAGAAATGCTGGCTGCAACGAAGGGTACCTAATGCAGTTGCATAGCCGATTGGATAGACCTGCGTTTTTGTTACTGACAATTTGTCAGTAAGCTGTTTTAAGAAAATGTTCAGATCTCATTTACCGGTCGAAATGCAACCATATTATGGTAATTTAGGCCGTCTTGTTGCATGACTCAAACGACTATTGTGAGTAGACGCATAAAGACTACTGTTGTTTCCTCAGCATCGGTCGAGTATGTTGAAAGCGTTGGACGAGCACTAGAATCCCATTTGAATCATTAGAACCTTGAATGGATGAGAACGTCTAAGAATTACGCGGTGATCAGCAGCGAAACGGGTCGTGTGCTTCCGGTGAAATTTTATTGATCCGTCCATATGCGAAGCATGCTACTGAGAACCACTGGGCGACCAATCCAAAGTTCCAGCTACCACAGGTTTGTCTTTGTACAAGCCGTCAACAGTTGTGCTGCACTTATTGCGAGGTTATTAAAACAAGAGTTCTGACAAAAAGATCAGATTGTGGAATGGTTCAGAATGTCAGATGTATAAAACGATTAATTAAGTTTCCTCTAACGAAATAATTCGCTTGTTTGCTTTTAAAGTTCGACTAATATCATTTCAGATAGACTACCATCGAATAGGGGGAGAATTAAAGCCCGAAGTTTGTGGTTGAATTAAGCGAAGTGGGAGTTCGTTTGGTGCAGTTTCCGAATGGTTGTCCGGCTATGGTGACTGACGAGTATTAACCGAACGTAGCGCATTGGGTATCTAATCCCAGAGGGCTGCTTTCATTACATACATGTTCGATTATTGTACCTCAGTCCGCACTTCTTATTATATTATCTATGATTTCGCATGTTCAAGACGGGTATGCAGACGGCAGTCCAGGTGTGCAAATAAAAGGCACGTCAAGACACGCGTCTCTTTTCGTTGGTGCATTTGGACTGATTCCGGAAACTTACGTAATAGTTATATACTTTATTACCAACTGATCTGACTGCTGGTCAGAATTGACTCGCTTCAAAATTGCCTTGGGAACTGCAATCATGTAGGTCGTACTGTTTATATAATTACAGTTCATTGGTCGTTTGCAGGGTTTTCCGGTAGGATAAAATGGGGTGGAGTCTGCTACCTAACAAACTTTTTCAAAAGAGCTTTTTGTGATAAGCTTGAAAGTATGTTTAGTGGAAGGGGCATGCTCGGTTGCTGTCGGGGCTCATTCCACGGGGGAAGGGGCAAGTATGACCCCGAAGCTTGGGCAGTACAGGGCCACATATAAGGTCCCAATAGGTCTGGTACGGTGACGAGCCGGATGATAGCGAAAGGCCATTTACAACGAAAGTGACCGGTGGATCTGATTCGAATCGCTGAGTTTTTTGGGAGTGACGGATGTCTAATCCATTACAAAGCCCCCCTCCTGACGTGATCCGAGGACGAACAGTGTTCCATACCAGTAAAATCGGACCATATCAAGCGATCGTTGGGACTGGATAGTCCAGATTATCGATGCTTTTTGCATTCGGGCTACTGAATAACATGAACTATTACAAAATGGCATCTGAGTGATTTGGAGTTCTTGGAGGGTTACAATATATACAGCGAAAATGACTCTCGGTCGGATTGACATCACTGAGTCACAAAACTAACATGCGGGAAACAGAAAACACTCAACGTGGAGTAAAGACCTTTAAATCAACGAATAACTTTTGCCGACTCGCACGAGCTCACACGATCAAATCAACACCTTCAGCCTTAATTGTGTGAATACTATCTATTCGATGAGGTGCACCTTGAAAAAACTATTTGAGTTCAGATGCAGCATGCATCCATGGGTGCAAACAAAGCTTTTGAGTGCTGGAACATAAAACGCCAGTTAGTCCCTCTTACCGTTCGCTTGCAAAACATTTGAAGTCGGAGGACATGACATCTGGTTATTTCTTACTATGGATTACTAGTGGGTATTCAGAGCCTGCTCAGTTAATAGTCTAGATTATCTTTTCTATTCAGAATTCAGTTAGGAGCTTGAAATTTTGTTTTGTCAATCAGTAAGATCGGTACAGTAATTTTTAACTTAGAGCTAGGGGTTAATTTGAACGGAGGACAGTTACCGGTGTTAGACTTATTAAAAACATCGTTTATTAGCTCCCTCGCGTGTTGAAGTCAGTTCTTGTAGGCAGAACATTAAAGTATGTTTTCTGATTGATTATATTGCATTACCCTGTTACAACATGAACAGACATTGGCGTGGCCCACGTGCCTCCATGAACCAACGAGCTGTACAGGATGGATTATCTCAAGTCGAGAATTCAATGTACGGAGGATAGTCACACTAGTCTCTTGGCTCTCCAGGTTGGAGGTTGACTTCAACTGGGAGCTCAATCGGAAAAGATTACCCGGATTTCACAAGATTTAAACGAGGAAGTTATATCTTTGCTGTTCTTATTTCTGGAGGATTAACAAGCAGCCGGAAAAACTGCAGAAGTCACCTTTTGCCAATGATTTACCCATCCATTGAATCATACAACAAAGCTCAAATCAAGAGGCAGACATGGAGCGGTTGGCAACAAAATATTAGATTTACTTAGTTTATTAATATTGCTTCGAATTCATTGGTTGAACAGTACAGAAGAATGAGTATTCTCGGATAAGAGGCTGGCCCCAGTATGGGTCCCGGTGAAACTAAGATGGAAAGACTCTGGTTCAGTTAGATGCCGCTGAAAACTACGGAAAAGACAGGAATTTGAGCAAAAAGAAGTTATTAAGTGCGTTGAATTCTCCCGTGAATTATGGTATCCTCACTAATTCTTAAATATTACCAGTCACCAAAGCACTAATCGAGGTTTTCTTGAACAATAAATGCTGACCTGTGCATGCTTGGATTATGTATGAGGTCAGATACAACTTCCTCCTTTGACTCGTAAGAGGTTATTTTATCCTACTGTCAAATGAGAACTTGGTTTTATTACTACTATCATTATCGATACTATGAATTTAACAAAGTTTCCACATTGAATTACAAACTTTCAGTTGTGTTATTTTTTCATAGGCATTCTTTAGTGAGAGCCTTGATTATCCAATTCTTTCTGTGTATGTTTTACAGTGCACAGACAATTTCGTTCTGTGGCAGACAGTTAATGAGCCTTTGAATACAATATTTCTCGGAAAAACGATTCTGAAACAGCACCATCATTCTTTAAACCAATTTCAGAGCGCATCTTTGTTTGTCCAGGTGGAGATTTCTTCACAGACGATTTGACTTATCATGAAGCAAGCCATACCAGATATAGTGCATGAAATGGCACACAGTACTCTGCAACGCCCGTAAAGTGGAATAGGCTAAGATATTACGATTTGACGTGCTTACGAGCTGACTACATTGGATAGGCGCATGAATTTCGAAGGTAACAGAGTTAACTCAATCAATCCCAGATAGCGTGACGGAGTAGCGCAAAATGCCATTAACCACCTTTCAGCTTCAATTTTAACAGCTGTTAGCATTACATCGATCTGTCCTGATTTGGTTGATAGCTCACAGGATAGGCCAGGTAAGATAAAAGCACTCCATACAGTAAGAATAGGAATATGTCAAATGCTTTTAAGGCCACTCGCTTTTGTCACGTTTATATCCAACAACGTTTGATCAGAACGTTGGAATTTCGATCAAATGGCGAGCAGTACACGTACTAATTAGAATCAAAAAATGACTTAACTCCATTAGAACTCCGAGCGTTGTACATAGAGCTGTGAAGAGGTCCGAAATGCATTTGAGTTGTGCTGAGCACAGAGAATAACCGCATTTTAGGAAAAAAAGTGCTGACTAGTCCCAAGGACTGGCGCTAAGGGTATCTTTCAATCTGATAATAACAGCCATGACGTTAACTTGTTCTGTTCCGGTTCAAGTGCAAATGAGCTAGTAGTTCCATACACCATAGCAACGAATTGCCATAATCATCACTCTTTAGCGGTCTATGCGACGCTTTGTTTTCAGCACATGTGAACACAGAAAACTCCAAATCGAACAACTAGCCTTGAGAAACAAAATGACAGACAGACGTGACTGATTCTGTCACAACGACACTGCACCTTGACGTGGTGTGACGGCTTGCGTGCCTCCATGATCCAACGAGCTGTACAGAATGGCTTATCTCAAGCCGAAAATCCAATCATGCCTGGAAGGTCAATGGGTAGAGAAGCCTGACGAAGTAATCTCCTGGTCCTCCAAGTCGGGGGTTGATCTGAGTTAGCAGCTCAGTCGGAAAAACCAGTGGAAGAATAATTGATCCAAGTAGATGAGCTTCCACTAAGCTATTCCCTGCTGCCTTGCGGTCAGGTTCTTATCAGAACCAAAGGCTTTGGTTGAGAACCCTAACCGTTCTTCTGCTTAGCGGCTGGACTCTCTAACAGTGCCCGTCCATTATTCCCCAAGAGTTACACGCCTACAAATAATTCCATACTGCATCGGTCGTCGCACAGGATAATCAGGACCGCGCTGCCCATTGCATCGAGCGCAAGTGGGGTGGGTAGTGATAAGTACACTACTGCTCAGAGTTCCCTCTCTTTTATTCAACCTGTCTCTTCTGTCTCCAACCCAATCTGTTTTCCCCTCCTGCCTACCCATAGTGTATCCATTGATAACCGCCCGATACTCGCAACGGTTTATTGTCAAGTAGTGTAGTAGGTGGTTTTCAGTCT
>LUCM01007563.1:197556-251987 GCA_008360955.1 Fasciolopsis buskii
CGACAACCGATGTTTACGTAGTATGGCTAGGATTGGATGGAGTGACCGGGTGAGTAATATTGAGGTTAGGAATCTGGTATTGGGTGCCACTTCTGAGAATAGCTTGTTTCAGCGTATGAAACTTAGTAGACAAGGCTGGTTGGGTCACGTGTTGCGTATGACGAACACTCGTCTACCATACCGTGCCCTATTTTGTGTTCCTCCTAAGGAATGGGAGAAGCCATGTGGAGTCCAACAGATGACGTGGCAACGTGGATTGAGAAAATGTACAGCGAACTTAGGTAAATTAGGTGTCTCACGCCTTCGTGGTTGGGGTCCGAAAGATTCGTGGACTTGCTGGCTGGAGACACTGAAGGACATGGCAGTGAACCGTGAACAGTGGCGATCGTGTTGTCATTTTCTATCGAATCAGAATGATTGAAAACACGTGCGTTTGTACAGTTAGACTGTGTTCCGTGTGTTGGCTGCAGCAGTATCTTATCTTTTCCCGCCTGTGTAGGTCCACTCCCTGTTCCCGTTGGATATTCACTCTTTTTATATAAACATGTAACTCTGGGGAAAGACAGCGGTCAGTGGGGCTTGCCTTGCTGTTTAACGCTGAACGATGATGAAGATGATGTGACTGATTTCTTTTCTAGTCTAAATGTGAAAACTTCATTCTCTGTAAGTGACTGTTTATTTGGGGGTATATTCAATTCTATATCCACATGCAACTGTGTATGGCTTTGACTAAAGTGAAGGCATATTCATCTCTACAGTTTGCTCTCATCATGCTAAAGCGTCCCCGGTAGGTGACGCGCCCTGTGCTCCCCCAGTGGCAGGAGTGAACCAGACAAAAACTGAGAATGTAAACCTAAACAAAAGGTCCAGCATGAACATAGCTTGTTGGAACGTGAGAACTCTTCTGGATACAGGTAGCCAGTGCATCTTCATACGTACGTCCTACGAATACAGGATTGATATTGCTTGGCTATCCGAAGTGCGCCTGCCCAGCTCCAATTACCGGCGTACTCAAGTCCCCCAGACGAACACATCCTACTAGATGCATGATAGTAGAGCAGAAGACAACTCAGGACTTCACGATGTTGAAATTGCAATGAACAGTGAAGCTCAGAGCACTTTGAACTCTTGGGAATCAGTTTCTCCAAGACTTGCAATGACACGGCTCAGGATCATCACTATCTTTCAGCGTTAAACAGTAAGGCAAGCCTCACAAACCGCTGGCTTTTCCCCAAGGGTCACATTTTTCTATAATAAAGAGTGAATATCCAAGGAGAACAGGGAGTGGATCAATACAGGCAGGAAGAGATAAGCATGCTGCAGCAGCTAACACACGGATCAGTCTAACTGTACAAGCGCACTTTTCTCAATCATTCTGATTCGATGGAATATGACAACACGGTAGCCACTGTTCACGGTTCACTGCCATATCCTTCAGTGTCTCTAACCAGCTGCTTGACAGGGCCCTCGGACTCCAACAACGAAGGCGAGGGACCCTTATTTTACTCAAGTTCGATGTACATTTTCACATTCCACGTTATCTTCTGACATTCACATGGCTTTTTCCACTCCGTGGTAGGTACGCAAAATAGGGCACGGTATGGTAGGAGTGTCCACCATGCGCAACATGTTACCTAATCAGCGCTCTTTTCGACATGACCATCATTTCAGTCTATGCTCCTGCTGTACAGACTGAGCCAAACGTTAAATATGTTTCCTACAACGAACTTCTGTGTTTAGTCAACCGTATCCCAAAGCGCGACATCTCTCTAATTGCAGGGGATTAGAACGCTCGCACGAAACCAGCAGATGAATACACCCATCAGGTACTGTGGAGATCCGGCCTCGGGGAACGATGCGAAAATGACGACCTCTTGGTATCGTTTGCGAATCTCAACCGACTGGTCGTCACCAATGCCCGCTTTCAACACCCAAAAAGGCATTTGCTGACGTGGTACTCAAACGACGGTAGGAGAGCGCATCAGATCGACTATATCTTGGTGCGTTTCCGCTGGTCATCATCGACATACCATGGCGGATTAACGAGGAACGTCAACGGACTACACACTGACACGCGCTCGCCTCAAGCTTCACGTTTCAGCTCAATAGAAAATCCAAGTGCATCGCACAGACGAGGCGTCCAAGTTAACAATCTCAGATAACATCAAAACCATTTCCAACGCTACCACAACTAAAATATTCGAGATCGATAGAGATGACAGTCTAGATGATTTGTGGATGGGGCTAAAAGTATCCATCATCGGTACATCTCTTAAATAACTAGACAAAACCAAATGGAACAGAAAAGATTGGATATCCGCGTAACTTTTGAACTGGGTGTTAAGGCTAGAGACGCGAGAAAGCAAAATTCACTCGATTACCACAATCTCCGCCGCGAAGCTACACGCTTAGCGAAGAGCGACCGGAAGCGATATTGACGTGAAGTTGCAGACGATTGGAGATTTCGGGGAGCTTTTTAGATTCATGTGCTCCTCTTCGGGAAAGTTGCAACTTCGGCCCACTAAGCTTCGTGATGGCAGTGGCCAGTTCATACCAGGACGCAAACAAAAGCTCCAAAGATGAGTTGAACACTCCAGCCAGCTACTCAATCGTCATCCCATCGAGTTTATCTGTGTTATATCATCAGACCAGATGGAGCAATACGAAAATGACTTTCAGCCTCTAGATGAATTGGAAATCATAGCCGTTTCAGACAATGAAAAACAAGAAGTCACTCGGTGAGGATGGCATTCCACTCGAGATCTACAAATATTGTTTGTCAGCTCTATTGAGTCCACTAACTAAACTGTTTCGGTTTATCTGGGACCCCGAAACCTTTCCCAAGGATTGAGTAACCTGTGTTCTACTCCCCATACCATATGTGCGAACTACCTCATCCATATAGCAGCTGAGTTAATTTTTAACTGTTCTGCTAAACCACCTTGTTGCTGTGCGGGATGCACGAACACGCCCAACCCAGTGTGACTTTCGTAGAGGAAGGGATTGTGCTGACCAGATCTTCACAGCGGTATATGTTCCAACAACCTCACCTATCATCGAATTCCGTGCAGCATTCAACTCAGTTGACACAGTCACTTCGAAGTGACGGAGTTGCAGAAAAGTACGTTAGGCTGTTAGAAGCACACTACTCGTCAACACAGGCGCGCATCCACGCCTACGGCGAAGAAGCTTCAGAGTCCTCCCTTGACTCAGGTGTTCATCAGGGTTGCCCGCTGTCATCGATTTTATTCAAATAAACTATAGACTAGATAATGCGTCGTGCCCTCAGTAATACAGTAGTACAGTAATACAACTTGGCCGCGGTTGCTGAGTCAGTGACCTCGAGTTCGCCGATGACACTGTTCTTCTAGGAGAGAAGCCGGCGACTGTGCGGCCAGTCCTAGACCGGATTGTATGCGAAGCTATGACTGTTAGTTTGGAAATAAATCAAAAACGAAGTTCTTCAGAACTTCACAAGACTTATCAACTTATATCCACATCAATGGGGATACTTTAGAGCGGGTGCTTTACTTCAAGCACCTGGGCCCTACTAATCCAAACGAACGGTCAAGCCAGCGACGTGGTTAAGCTCCGGGTAGGCTGCGCCTGGAGATTATTCATATCACTTTACAAAGCGATGTGGTCTCGCAACGAGGCTGCGCGTTTGCCGTGCCATCGTGTGCCCAATCCTTAAGTATGCATGCAAAACCTGACCACAGAGTAGACGATACAAACCGACTAGAAGGTTTTGATCATTGATGGCTCCGCTATGTGGCGAAAATCAAGTGACGTGACTGTGTTTCAAATGCCGCTGTGCTCCAGCATTGCATGGAAGTTTAACGGCTTTCGTCATTTCTCCAAAAACGTCGCCTTCAGTGGTTTGGTCACGTTCGCTCCCGATCAGAGGAGGAATTAATGAAAAGGAGCCTACTATTGTCACCCTGTTCGGACTGGAATTTTCGTCTTGGTGGCCAATTGAAGTTGTGGATTAGCACTGCTAAAGCGAACATGGATCACTTAGGCTTTCAGTCGGTTTTTGGAGTGCGCAATTGACGCAACATCTGGATTTTGCGATACACAGGCCTTGCAGCAGATCGCAACGCATAGACGGCTGCAATAAGAGATACCCAAGAAGCCGAATTACCTCTCGCAGGAGTCAGTCACATAAAAATAAAAAATAACAGTAAGTACCAGCCAAACAAAAACAATAAGAAGCGTGGGCCACAATCGAGGAATGCTAGTGCGATTCACTATCTTGAACAAATCTGAACACGGATCAAGTTTCACCGGAACCAAGAGAGGGAGAGAGAGAGAGGAAAGGGGAGGAAAAGAAAACCATGCGAATGGTTCACTACATATGGTAGCCTCCTTATCCCTCAACATCCAGGCCATCGGCTATCCATTGGGGTCCATCATTTTTCTGTGAGTTGGACACGACGCGGTTGCCCAAATGGAAGTAGTTAATTTAGAGGACCATACCTCAAGTCTTTGACTTTATGGTTTCTTATAAGATAACAGAACCCTTGAAGGTCACAACCTACTGGGGACCGATGGCTGATTTTTTTTAGTACAGAGTGATTTACAGTAAAAGAGTAAATACCATAATCGAACGATATACTGTAGAGGAGGATGTGCATGGGAAGCATTCAAGTAAGATTCAGCTTGCTGACTGCTTTCTAAAATGGAGATTGTAAGTTTTCGGGCAAATGGAAGAATGAAAGATGTTCTGAAGAGATTTGAACTCTGGGGAATAAAGGACGACTGAAATAAAGAAATTCAACATTCGGGAATAAAGGATTGCTACCTGAATACGAGAAGAACGAAAGTCAAGGAAAGAGGAACTGCCGGAACGAGTTCTGAAGAACAGAAACCAAAATGATAGTGACGGAAAAGAGAAAGTAAAGCTACCGCTCAACGATGAGCGAGTGGCCGCATATTTAAGGTCAAGAAGGGATCATTGAACAATCAGACGGTTTTTTGATGAAGCTCCGCCATACATATGGCTGCAGTATTCAAGTGACAATCTGATTTGAGCTTCGTAAAAAAAGAAAGTGGGCAGGTGTAAAAAAATGTCTGGACGAAACAGAAAACAAACTCTGCGCCCAGCACGAAGAGCAAGTGCTGACACAAAGTGAGATCAACAGGGAGAATTTAGTGACAAGTCTAGTAATGAAAGTGAATCAGTGGAATAAAGAGTCAAAAATTACCTGGGGAAAATAACGGAAATATCTGAGTGAAACAGAAAGGAGAGAAGTTTTGGAAGTATTGAAACAGATAGTTGGTAGAGCAAAATGCAGAGATTGGTCGAAGATCGGAATTAAGTAATGCACTGAGGACCATGGAATTCTGATCGGTGTTTGCGGTAGCTTGGCGACTGGTAGAGTAAGAAAAAGAGCAATGGAGAGCGGTATAGCCGGCAAAACAATGAAGAGGATTGAAGGCTGACACGTGAGATCATTGACAAATAGAAAAAAGATGGGCAGAAGTATGAAAAATTGGGGAACACCGGGGTTTGTAGAGAGCAGCTGAGATAGAACAACATCAGCTCAGACGGAGATGGTGAGCTTGTTGAGGGAACACGCCATCCACGAAACGAGAGCCGGATGGTACCCGTACGCAACAATTTCGGCAGCAGACCGTCGTGACAACATTGGTCAAATGCCTTAGAAACCCCCACTGAGAGCAAGTGAAATTCTCCGAGCGCAGCCGTCCGGAAATATGAGATGGTAGTTAGTAAACTGTTCGTAGAGCGACGCGAACGGAATCCATATTAGAAGTCACTCAGCAAACCTTAACCTTCATGGACTGGATACACCTGGGGATGGAGACTTCGAAAGCTTTTGAAAGTATGAAAGCAGGGGCGATGGGACGATAATTGTTAGGATCAGAAGAGTATCTACGTTTTGGGACAAGAAAAGCAATTACGTTCTTCTGTGGAGAAAAGAAAATAGTTTGACTGAAAGAGGAAAGACGGCTTAATACAGGGGCTAAATATGGAGTACATTTTTAGAACGATGGGCGTAGTACTCTCCTGATCAGCAGTTTGGGAAACGTTCAGGCTGGAAAGAAATTGACAGGCCTATTTGGTAGTCATAACAGGAAGAAAAGCATGGTTGGGAACATGAGAAGATAGAGAAGCAGAAGTGATAGGTAAACTGAAGTTTAAGACAAACTGGGAAGGTAAAGGCTTTGGCCTTGTCAAGCGAGTCGCATATTAAAGTTGAGAAGGCGGGTAAACAAAGACAAAAATTAGGCGATATTGCATTTTCAGAGGACCAAAACGATCGGCTGTCGGTGGCAAATGACATCAGTTGTTCAGCTTTGTGACGTACGAAGCAATCTTTAGCTTTTTGTGTAGTGAACGGGCACTTGCTATTAGCTTGCACAATACGACTTCGGGATGCTTGGTTGGGTGAGCGGCGTTACTGGCGCCATGCATTTTTAAGCCGACAGTGAGGTTGCAAATGTGTAGAAGTGCATAACTTGAAAAACAGTCTCGGTGAAATTAAAAGCACTAGGTAAAAAGCAACAGGCGTTCCAAGGAAGAGATACCGGGAAGTCACGAAAAGTACCGCAGTCTGTATAGTCGTGGCGCCAAAAGGTGCCAATACGATAGTGTATTCGGATGGGGCGAGAAAAGAGTAGAAAGTGGGATGAGAAAAATAGTCCAATGAGATCACAGGAGACAGGAAAGTGGTACTAGAGAACGATGAGGAGATGGAGATGAGATCAGGAAGGTGCGCGGTCGCCAAAACGATCAAGGATGGGTGTAAAGTGGTCAACCAGTTGACAGAAGTTGTTGATTATAGCGAAAGTCTTGGTTTTACTTCCCATGGTCGAAAGGTTCGATGAATGCAATAATCAGTCTTTGTTATGGACGTTGAAATCATTAAAAATGGTAATTTGGCAGTTGGGGTTTGTTGAAATAAACGTCTTAATGTTTGAAGATGATAGCACAAAGACAGGGCCGTTGTCATTAGGGGAACCGTAAACGATATGAAAATTGTGATTGATAAAAGGGAGCCGAATTTTCAACTACGTAAATTGGAAGTCTCGACTGCAGAAATCAAAATGTGAAAATCGAACGGAGGCGGCGGATCAGTGGATACAGACGCAGACATCAGACTTAGAGAAGATCGAGGAATGAAGTAATTAGTTAACTAATTGAAAGTGGTACTGAGCCGAGTGAAAGCGGGGCTGCTCAGTTGACAGTTCCTTCAGATGGAGGCCCAATACATCCCTCTCCCACATACGTCGGTGGGGATGCGGCCGTATGCCTTGTGCACCACCCGTGGTTGGTTTGGGATCAGGATTTATTCATCTCCTCAGTGAAAACATCCACAACGGAAAGGTAGTGCGTAAAACGGTCTCAGCATAGACTATCTGACACATGGTCATTCGGGAGCATTTCGAGAGGCGTTAAGAGCGAGTAGCCGACTTGAAGCCTGAGACCCGCCTCGACCATAATGAGGCATTTATAGTGGAATCCCATCTGTTTGGGTCTATTGATTCTTCTGACTGAACTGCCAGCTCGAACCACTGTACCAACCTGGAAGACCAGAAGACTACTTACAGGCAAGATTAGATTTCCGGCTTGAGAAAAGTCATACTGTATAACTAGTGGGAATATGGTTACATCAAGGCACAATTCTATTGCGAGGGAAATCGCAGGTCACCTTCGAACGTGAGGAAATCGCAAATAAAACCCTCTCACAAGAGTGAGCACAAGATGATACCACGAGAAATACGAGAAACAAAATCGTGAGGCACATTGAATGCTACCATACTAAGCGAACAAAAACAAGACAACTGGTTAAAAAGATGCCTAGCTTTTGAGGCAAATCCGGACCTACCTGAAGTGTGAGACGATCGGATGGTTCTACCGTGAGCATACCACAAATGAGGTGCTTCGCATCATCACTTATATCTTTCCAGTAGGCATCGGGAAAATCGTACAAACCATGCAAAATCTGAGTCTGCAAATCGTTGTCCTGCCTTTCGTCCGTGAAAGGTGGATATCCAACCAAGCTGCAGAAGGACAAACGAAGTAGGAAGAAAGAGTTTGAAACAACTATAGTGGATCAGAACTATCCTCCAGGTAACTGGACGATGGAAATTAAAAATTATTTTGCTATTAATTGCTAATTGTCTAGGACATTTCTCACTTAATTTCAGCAATTTTTGATTCGTTGGGATTATGCTTGATCATAGACTGGTAATATATATATATATATATATATAAATTCGTACTCATGCCATTACATAACATTAAATATGGTTGGAGATGGATCAAGTGAATTGTCGGCTGGCAATCACATCAGTCCACAACTTTAAGAAAGTGTCTGTGGGTGATTGGTCAGTTTGTTACACGATCAGGTAGTAAACCGCTTGTCGGATGATAACAAGTGGGCCATGGAAGTTTAAGAGTATGAACAAATTGTGTCTGACTCCGCAGATGGGAGTTGCACAAACAAATAGATACGGCTTCGGCTGCGTTCAAGATGCGACACTTGACAGTTCTTGATTGTCTGCTCCTAACTTTGAAGATTGTGCGAAAAACACTTGACACGTTCACCGTGTGATTTGACTCGACAAGGTGTGAACACACCACACTAGTAATTATCTTAGCTGTTCCTGTACTCAACCAAGTCGGGTGATGTTCACGAACGCGATCGGACAGATGCCTGGTCGTGCGCCCATTATACCTAGCCCCACAAGAGCAGATGAATGAATACACGCAGAACGAGGCTGTAGAACGTGGCAGGCTGTCCTTTTTAGTTGGAAACACATGATAGGCTTGGATGTGAATAAAGTTTTCAACTACTGATTGAACTTGACAGTCTCTGTTGGATGATTTCGGCTTCAGTGTCACCTTTGAAAGGCAAACGAACATATACGGGTTTCTTTATTGGTCCCATTTCTTTTCGTTTTACTTCGTGTTTTTTCATAGTTTTATTTATAAATCTCTAAGGGTATCCATTTTGCAAGAACACGCGCCGCAGAAAACGAAGTTCATTTTCAGTTGTGTCGACTGAACATATTTTTCTTGCTCTATCAACTAAACAGTATATTAGGTTCCTCTTTGCTGTGAAAATGAATGTACTGTTCGTTCCACGTTGCTCTTCTATAGACTGACAGTTGTGCAGACCCGTCCTGCCGTCGTCTTATGTACACATCTAAGTAGGCTAAGCTGTGGTCTGTTTCTTTTTCTAGTGAAAAGTGTACGTTTGGATGGACATTGTTAAACGTGTGTAGCATGTGGTTTATGTCCGGATGTTCCTCTACCACGCATAGTATATCACCAACATAACGTTTGTATACGGCACAATGTGATTGGTGAGCGCAGTTGATAATTCACCAGTTTGGACGTAAAGATAACTGCAAACAATGGTTCCAAGGGTGACCCCATTGCCACTCCGTCCTTTTGCCGGTATATTTCACCATTGAATTGAAATTGAACATTTATGGTGCCCACGAAGAGTAGTTGTTTCATTTCATCCAATGGAATCCCTACGGTGATGTTTTTATCTTGAGCGTACTCGCAAATGTAACTAATGGTTTCGTTGATCGGAACATTTGTAAACAGAGAAACTACATTGAGTGATGACATCTGCTTCCCTTCCTGAGGTAGGCTCTTAATAGTTTCTGTGAGATCGAATGTATCTCGCACACTGTGTCTAGAAATGACTGCCCTCACTGGTTCCAGTGGACTGCCTAACCACTTAGAAGAAACGTAATACGAAGAATCACACATGTCCAAAATAGGTCTCATCGGAGCTCCGCCTTTGTGCACCTTCGGTAGGCCGTACAGTCTGGGAATTGTTGTTGATGTTGAAACAGACAATCATATTCTCTTTCTAGATGTGTTACTGACTCGTAAAGAGGAAGGGTGTATTCCGTTTCATATACGGAAGAAATATGCGAATCGGCCAGTACAAGAACTACAGCATGAGCTCGACATCATCGCTAACGGCTATCCGAAAAAGTTTATGAAGAGGAATTTGAATGGTATCCTTCTCAAGGGTGACTGTCTATCAGAGCTCCTCAACAGACGTCTCAACGAGCGATAAAATCCACCTTTAGGGTTATGAAGTTGCATTGTTTATTCGAGGGCTCACGCTTGATAAGCACAAACTGCCTACGATGACCACCTCTAAGTTAGTATAATTATTCAGGTACGTCTGCGGTGCATTCTGTGTCAGTCGAACGATTCGGCAACTATCTACTGGCATGAAAAACCATCCCCCGCACTGGCTTAATCAAAAACAATATCCAACCGCATGTTAAAATACCTAGTAGACATTGGTCACCGTATAGACCCTAACCAAGAGCATAAGGTCATCCAATAAGTGCCGCCTAATCGACCCAAGCTTTCGGGACTGATGAAGCTTTAGGGGTCAAACGTTTGAACATCAACCATTTGCATAAAAGCGGTGGGTTCACGCCCTGCACCTATTATGGCGTACAGGTCTTCCAAAAACTAATAAAACAAGCGTCATACAAACACTTTTCGCTTTAGTAGGCAATGACAAATAAATGAATATTTGAATTTGTATTCGTCTTATTCAACGAAAAGTGGCGAATCTTTCCGATGGTGAACCGAAAGCTTTGCAGTTATCGATCGAGCAAATAGGCTAGAAATTTAGTCGATATCCAATTCTAGTTCCCATAAGTATATCTCCACCGTGACGAATCACAAACACATTAGGAAGAACAAAGTGACGTTAGTTAACAGCAATTCGATACATGTACTGGTAGAAATCCAGCGTCAATAAACAAAGGCCGATGCCATCCTTCAGTAATTTTTTGGTCAATTTGACGTGGCGTCCAGCACCTTCAGCATAAAATTATTTTTACTTCGCACTTTCGGAATTCTTAGAATCTCTAAGTCAGCATCCATTACCTTATTTAATTGTCACATCAGGACACGAAACATATTATGGATAGGATCAAGATTCGGGCCGTGGTATGAGTTTACGTGAAGCATACCCTCGACCCAAGTGTGCTTTTACCTGACTAATTGAAAGAAAACCATCCTACTCAGAATAACATATTTATTAAATTTTGACAGAGTGAAACATAGAGCTTGTTTTAGAGATATTGTCGTTCCTTTATCTTGTCTACTTTCCTAGAATATCTCCGTCATCGCAAAGACGAAATTCCCCCATCCGGAGAGTATTCCCTTTCGATCCGTTCGTAAGCCTTTTCTCCTTGTATTTGTGTTAGAGTGAACAGCTTGAAAGGAAATAAAAAGGTGAGATAGCCTTTTCAAAGAATTTCCTTTCAGAAATGCCAATTTTGTAAGTGTTTTGCAGGTCACTACAGCCCACTCATTCATTAACAAAATTACAGGGTCGCCAGATTAAGGTACATCACATACACACACAGAGTCATCCTCTCAACTGTAACCCGGACCGAGTGGTCTAACTATCCCATCCCATCTATCGATGAGATGGCACCATGACCGACCCCACCTCACACCACACACATAATTGTCGACATATACGAGCACACACAACAATAAAATCATTATAATAATTCTCTATCCCTTGGGTTGATATCTTATAAACTGCTATGACAAGTTTAGAAACTTCGCCTTATGTGTTCGTGGTACGAAGATTGACATTTGTAACATAATAGACGCTTATTACAGAGAGGCAGCATTCGCGCATGTTTACTCGACAAACAACACCAAACTCGATTGTGTGTGGGGGAAGAGGCGTTTCTGTTTCCGTGCCTGTGGGATGAGCAGTGATCAGAAGTAAAAGTTCAGGAGGATATGTGCTAGTGTCTATGCGTGATAATCTGGGTCAATGTGGCGTGGGGAGGACTGGGATGAGTGAACGTTAATATAGTAAAACTGAGGTGCACCACGGGAGCCCTTATCTATACCAGTGACAAAGGGCGTTTGTGCAAGCACAACTGATTCGCGCATTAGCAATCACTTGAACAAGGTAGAACATGCGTCAGTCGGCAGTCGCATGACTTGACGTTTCTTGCCATCGCCGTAGGTCTAAGATACTGCGACGCTGTGAGGAACGCATTTGGATAGCGGACAAATAGACACAACAGCCCAGTCGGTGGTCTCTTTACCTCACCCGTGCAACTCAAGAGATCCGAGATGAACGTCTTTTCCGTCGGCGAAATATATAAGTTTTGGAACGCTGGTCACGCAATATCGTACATTGGGAGCAAGGTATTTGCTATTCAAATAAAGCAGGATCATTGTTACGAAAATACTAACAAGGGAAAATCGCCAGCCACTGAAATTCGGGGATGAGTTTTGAGACGGTAGCTAATGGAACGGGTCTGCTCAGGGTGAAAAAAATCAAAGTTGTTTTGGCATGGCAAAGCGATTGCTCATACCGTCCATATTGAATACAGTAACAAGTAATGTAAAATTATGAACCTACAGTCCGAAGAGGACGGTGAATGGGATAACGTTTTCGAACGGGAGAAAATAGGTTTATTTAGAATGCCTTTGACCTTATGAATCTTTTACTTCCTTTATTAATGAAATAACAATGTCATTTTCAGGAAGGGGACCGCGGCCAACAGGGAGCTGCCGGGTGGGAAAGTTGACCGGCGGTGAGAGGACTCGAACTCGAAATCCTCACGTACGAAGACCAGTACCTTATCCGCTCGGCCACCGCTTACTCCCCACAATTTTGAGAGCCAACCAAGACATTAATGCAGTCATTCACAAAGGATATTCTACCTGCACGTGGCGATCGCATCATAATATCGAGATAATGAAATGGTTGACCCATATACTGATCTAAACCCGATTCACAATATCTAGGATCTGGTGGAGAGCTGCTTAAGCCGAAGTTGCACGTTTTACATCACACGAGAACTGAAAGCAGCTCCACGCCATGAACAACAAAATTGCGAGGCATCGTGAAAATAGTCCGAAGCGGAACATAGAGCAGTTTTGGATAAAAAGACATGCTATTTCTTGGCCGCGCGGATTTTCAAAACGAAATATAGGAGTGATTGAAGGAATAGTTCGCAATTTTTCCATTTCTATCATTTGCCGTTAAAAAATAACCGTAACGTGCTGTCATAATTAAATAAAATCTTGCCATGCTATCTGCCTTCATCCCTTAGATGTCAGAAAAAAGATTTCTAATAGCATTACATTAGTTGAGGCGTGATTTTCACAAACAATTTTGTCAAAATTTAGATTAAATAATATTCCTGGGCTGATTGTTGCCGATTTAGTCGGTGTACCGAACACATTTCCTTCCAACTCAATGCTAATTACTTTATGACATGGCGGAAGCATGAGTGAAGTGGAAGGGACATGCCTCAGGGACTGGAGCTCACTGCACAAGGGGGCGGGCTGGCAACTGTGGTCGTGAGCCTTGGGGTAAAAGAACCATGTAAAATCGTAATAGGTCAGACGGCGACGAGCCGGAGGGCAGCAAAATGTCACCAATCTCACAAACTATTCACATATGTGTGAGATATGAACATGGAAAATTAAACGCAAAACAGACTAGACGGGTAGTAACCTAAAACCCTGCTGAAAAGATCTGACTTGCTGGGAGGGATTCGACTACAGTAATCGCGTCTTGTTTTGAAGCTGCTGGGTACCGCTGGGTGTCGTTGAGGGCGGCACTTGAACAAGTCTGACTCAGCGATGCGGATCAGCCCAGAGGGGCTGGACAGCGTAGTAGTAACACGCACTTCTCATGCGAAAAGGCCCGGGTTCAAAACCTGGGTGTGAAGGATGATATCCACCAGTGAGAATGAAACTCGAGTCAGGTGCCTCCAAAGTCGACCGGATCACCTGGGGCTTGTGCGCTTACAGCGAATTCCGGAGGACAGCCAGTAGAAATGATCGAGGAATCTAGGATTCGAACCTTCGATCTTTTTTGGGTGAAAAATGCCATCATCGATCAATTGCCGATTTCAGTGAGGACTTGCCGACATCCCCATGTGGTTGGGATAGAGCGACTAGCCGACAAATGGATTGCATTTAGGAGCTAAAAGGGTATTCAGACTCTGCTTTTGTAAAGAGCTTTCGGACAAGTCGGCGAACTCCGACTTGCATAAATACAATATTACGTAGGAAATTCGAGGTAGCCTGTTGTTGATGATGGTAGTCGTTGAGAAAATTAGCAAAGTTGAGAAAGCAACAAAAACTAGAGGATACTGGTGCCAGATCAATGGTTATAAGAATGAAAGTGAACGAAACTGAATTCATTTCCAAGGTGTGCAACAAGGACAGTTCTGAATAGTGATGAATGAAAGCATCAATTAAATTATTTACCGAATTGTCTTCACGCTCGCTGGTCTTATTACTTGGAATAACAGCGATAACTGTCTGGACTATTTACGCATGGTTTAGTATAAATCACCAGAGTCAAGTCAAGCAGGAGTGCCCATGAAATCAAACCTTATAACAGCAACGGTATAATATTCGTTACAACTACTGTGAACGGATGCAACAGTTTATATTTTGATGTTCAGCAACAGACGGCATTGTCATCATGAGGGTCCTTGGAGCAACTGAAGTACGGAAATTCATCAACTGAAAACTCTGCAACATTGAATCCGGTGCTCTTAATTCAAATTTCTATTACTATCGCTCTGCTCAAGCACCAGGATTACAATCGTCATCATCATTGCTCAGTGTTAACCAGCAAGGCAAACCTCACTGACCACTGCCTTTTCCCCACGGTTACGTGTTTCTATAAAAAGAGTGAATGTCCAAAAGGAACAAAGAGTGGACCAACACAGGTGCAAAAAGATAAGATGCTGTTGTGGACAACACGGAACAGTCTAACTGCACAAACGCACTCTTTTAATCATTCTCGTTCGATAGAAGATGACACCGTAGCCACTGTTCGCGGTTCACTGCCATATCCTTCAGTGTATCCAGCCAGCTAGTTGACGGATCTTTCGGACCCCAACCAACAGGAAGTGAGAAATTTAATTTACCTAAGTCCGGTGTACACCTCCCTATTCCACGTTTTCACGTCATATGTCGAACTGCACTTTGCACTTTGATAATGCAAAGCACATGCCAAACCGAGCAACCGATCTCGACAGTCTATCTACTGCGCGTTGTGCATGGTCCGCAGACTCGAACAGACACACGACGTCATCTGAGTAATCTAGGTCACACAGTTTCCTTCCATTTCCCAGTTCGACTCCTACATTCCGATCTCCTAAAGCATCTTCCATCATCTCGTCCATGACGAATTTGAACAGGAATGGAGAGATGGGACACTCTTATCGAATGCCGCTAGTCGCTTCGAATAAACTTGGCAGTTCACCGTAAACCCTCACGCGACCATAAGTATGCGAATACAATGCTCGCAACAGGTTTACGAAGTTCGCTGGCATACCCTTCCGGTGGAGAGCGCTGAATAGTGCAGTCCGACCCACTGAATCGAACGCGCCTTCCAAGTCGAGAAAGACTACGATTGTGGGGCGGCGGTGTGTGGCGCGTTCCCAGTAAATGCCGAAAAGTGAATATCTGGTTGATGCAACCTCGACCTGGATGAAATCCGTCCTACTGTTCGCGGATGTTGCTCTCGCGAATCGGTGTCAAACGGCGCAGCATTATCGAAGATAACACCTTAGTAACTATCGGAATTAAACTAATTCCCCCCGATGGTTACTACAGAGTATAAAAACATGCCAACCTCACACAACCTAATCTGAAATGGTCCAACAAACATTACTGTTGGTGGTTTAGCAAAGTCAATATCACTTCAGTTTCAACAAGAGGCGATGTAAAATGAAATATGAAATGCCGATAAGTTTTCAATTACGCACAACACCCCAAGTTTTAGCAGAGGCGGATTGACTGAAGTGTTGGAATCTCTGAGGAAATGTCGAGCCCCTGACCCGAAAGGCCTATGAATAGGGATACCGATCTTCAGCTTTTAATGATTTCAGGGTACCAGGTCTCATTTTACCACCGTCAGTAGGTAGACAAGTGCACTGATTTTTGTTGGTAAATTATCGGCTTGTCGCACCAAGAAGAGCTTGACAAAAATAAGTTTTTCCACATCACAAGGAAGGGCGACGCGTCATGGTATAGAGTTTGAACTGGATGGAAATCACAAGTGCAAGTACAAATACACGGTACAGACTTCGCTCTCTGCTCTCTGAGATAACCTCCTACCTTGGTTTGGGGAACTGAGTGGTACAACCTTCTACAACGGAGCCGCCGATTACAACAGACAATCTGCAAGAGCAAACGCGTTTGGTACACCCAACAGAATGTTTCCGTTTATCTTCCTCTGGCATTGCTTTCCTCTCACTAGGGTTTTTGATGGCACTTCAGTTGCAATGAAAGTTGAGCTAAATAACAAGGTGGAAAAAACAGAATACTAATGAACTGTCGCACTGATAGGCATGCAGCGCTCTGTTTATGTTATTTCAAACCCACACTTTACAAGCCCCATAATTTTATTTTCAAAACCCTATGAACGTTCAACGTCTGTGTTGGCTTTAAAGGATCCACTTCGACCAATGAGTGGTACTTCCTGACAGTTACCAGTGAATGTTCTTGCTTCCTAACTGTTCCCCACTTCTTGATATGATTGGTCCCGCTATAATTTCCTACTTGAATGAAATGTTTGCTACATTTAAAACACTGAACTTAATACATTTCGGGGTTCAAATCAAATCTAGGCAAAATATTTAACACCCGGCTTTTTGTGCCGTCTAAAAGATGAGGAAGTCAGACAAAGCTTAAGAGTTTATGCCGTGATTTTCCGTATTTAAGGGGCTTATTGTAGGGATTTTGCATAATAAAATCGGAGCATTTATGAATTTTTGTGGGCAACAAAAATGGGTGGTGGATAAAAGAAACACAAAATCATACCAAACATAGAGGATCACTCCAAGCGACCAGATATCTATAGCTGAGGTGTAAGTGCCTGATCCAGCGGTTTTTAGAACCTCTGGGGCCAGATAAGTTGGTGTTCCACAAAACGTGCGCAGCATAGTATTCCCGTCAACCAACTTTGACAGACCGAAATCCGTAACTTTGATAAGGCAACGATTATCCGGACCAGAGAGCAAGATATTTTCAGGCTGCACGAGATGGAACATAGAAAACAAGAATATTGGTAAGTTGCATGGTGCGGTAGTCGGTAGTGGAACGTCTTAGTCTCATTCGATTTGTTTCCCACTTCAGTGATAGAAGACTGAAATGAACGTATCTGGAAGAAAAAAACATTTGGGCACCTTTTGAAGGAATGGAAAAATGTAGGGGTTTTGCAAAGACTTAGTTGAATACTTGGTCGTGATGATACTGTTATCCTTGGCGTAGCTGCTGATGAAACGTTCACCATCCGAACAACCAAATGAATGACAGGGAACTCATCAAAACACGTATGCAGCAGGAGACGATATAGGTGAACAACTCAATCGACGCTTATCATTAAACTACTTCATATTTAATGATTAGTGCGTACTTTTTTACGAATAACACCTTCAGATAACTCAGTCTACTTCAGAGTGGATGTCTTAGACTCCGAAGTGGCTACACGTTGTGAACGCCTCTTGAAAGGTCCCAAGACGACCATGCGTCTCAGACAGCTTTCGTTAAAACAGACCCACTCACAGGTTGGTGGTCTTCCTTCGATTAATTGATGATCCATCTAGGGGCGATAAGTTCCTGTTCCAAACCAACCACGGGCAGCTTTCGAAGCGTACAGCACTATGCTCACTGGAAGCTGTGGCGCAGAGGTGCAATTAGTGCACAGGATGTCTAGCTTCATCTGAACTGAATAAGAAGTCACCGGCTCCTATCGGGTTGGGGCCTACAAGTGATTCTACTGCTTGAGGGTTAGACTTTTTGGTGAGGGGTTTTGATTAAGGCCCTCTAAATCAGCTCTATTTTGTTTCTGGCAACCAAGTAGCATTAAGCCCGTTGGCAAACCATGAATCTCGACGGACAGTCGATGTTGTGCAGGTAGAGGATGAGAGAATTACCATATGTGGTGAACTCTACGGTGTTTTTATTTTTCTGCTTCTTTTTCTCTCACATTGTTCTTTTTATATCCATGGTAGTTTTAACGGTAGTGGATAGTTGTAGCGGGTGCCAATCGACCAACACCCAACAGTGAAGGATGTGGCAGTGAACGGTGAACAGTGGCTATCGTGTTGTCGTATTCCATCGAATCAGAATGATTGAAAAAGTACGCTTGCACAGTGAGACTGTTTTCCGTGCGTTGGCCACAGCAGCGTTCTTATCTTTTACTGCATGTGTAGGCCCACTCCCTATTTTCCTTGGATATCCACTCTTTTTATAAAAACATGTAATCCTAGGGAGAAAACAGCGGCCGGTAGTGCTTACCTTGCTGGTTAACGCTGAACGGTGATAATCCAACCACTTGGGAGAACCGCCAACATCGCACTATATATATATGTATGTATATATATATATGGAAATCACGACGAAAAGACGAAAACAACGTCAGCATTCCCAAACTTCTCCACATTATCGACTGTCCGCCGCCGAACATGATCCTTTTGTGGGTTGGTGTACCTCTCAGCCAGAAGAGACCCATTTATTCGAAAGTGAATCTTCAGTTCTCGCGCAGCCCGCAAGACATCAGCACCGGTGACCAGTTGATTGGTTCAAGCGCTCCTTCCGATGAACCTCGCCAGGTTGACAGAACACGACGAGTGATGGCCTTATTTCGTTGGTAGGTCACTCGCCACGTCAGTGTTACCAGTCCGGCGAAAACCCACCACACCCTCGACATTGTCACTGCTTGTCCGCGGCCGCTTCTTCGGTGAGCCTGAACCCGTCCTACTCATAGTTAACCACTAATACTCGGGTCCGTTCTATTGTCCACACACCAGAGGTGTGCCGGATGACATGCAGCTCTGCCCTGAACAGCAATAGAGCTCAGATCTGGCGTGCATTAGGAAGTTTACATTGTGACTGGTCGGCGGCGTTCAAGATGACCTGATTAGCACCATAAATACCGTATAACTCTCACAATATAACGCATTCGTCCGCAGCACATCTTGTGTTTTTGCTCCCCATTAGTGGGATTGAAGCGGCGGCAGTTCAATCAGAATCCAAGGGGTTCGTTAATATGGTGAACTCTGGACAACGCTCCGAGCTTATAGCATATCTGCGCACGGGTTTATAACGAGGATATATAAACACAGGATGATTTTTTACCTGTCATTTAGGTTTTATTGCCTTTAGAATTCGATTAGTCCTCCACAGGTCGTCGCAGTCCACACAACTTACCAAGCATTCCCACTGGCACAGAATGCATAAACATTGAGATTTTGAATATCTATTATGTAGCTCATGTTGCTTTGTGGACAGTGAGCTTAGTGCTTGAACCGCAAACTTCTCATTACCAGTCCAGGGAATATCTCCAGGGGAATATAAACACCAAGATCAGCAATCACAGTTCTGAAAATCATCAACCCGAACTACGATCACACTAGTACCTAAACTGCTGGAAAAGTTGATAGGTGTGCGATGGTCTGAAGCACGTGGGGGTGGGGATGTTTATCAATAACTTCTGTTCGCAAAAGCTTTTAGATCTAGACACCGAAGACGTTCAAGCAGGTGATGAAACGTTTAAAATATGTTAGTAGTAGGCTTCTAATTGATCAGTTGACCGATGATATCACATGGTGAATTGCTTCATGAAACTCTTGAATTCTAAACGCCAGGCGCTACAATCACTGTTTTATTATATATAGATCTGCTGAGACCATCATTATCACCATCATCATCATTGCTCAGTGTTAACCAGCAAGGCAAACCTCACTGACCACTGCCTTTTCCCCACGGTTACGTGTTTCTATAAAAAGAGTGAATGTCCAAAAGGAACAAAGAGTGGACCAACACAGGTGCAAAAAGATAAGATGCTGTTGTGGACAACACACGGAACAGTCTAACTGCACAAACGCACTCTTTTAATCATTCTCGTTCGATAGAAGATGACACCGTAGCCACTGTTCGCGGTTCACTGCCATATCCTTCAGTGTATCCAGCCAGCTAGTTGACGGATCTTTCGGACCCCAACCAACAGGAAGTGAGAAATTTAATTTACCTAAGTCCGGTGTACACCTCCCTATTCCACGTTTTCACGTCATATGTCGAACTGCACTTTGCACTTTGATAATGCAAAGCACATGCCAAACCGAGCAACCGATCTCGACAGTCTATCTACTGCGCGTTGTGCATGGTCCGCAGACTCGAACAGACACACGACGTCATCTGAGTAATCTAGGTCACACAGTTTCCTTCCATTTCCCAGTTCGACTCCTACATTCCGATCTCCTAAAGCATCTTCCATCATCTCGTCCATGACGAATTTGAACAGGAATGGAGAGATGGGACACTCTTATCGAATGCCGCTAGTCGCTTCGAATAAACTTGGCAGTTCACCGTAAACCCTCACGCGACCATAAGTATGCGAATACAATGCTCGCAACAGGTTTACGAAGTTCGCTGGCATACCCTTCCGGTGGAGAGCGCTGAATAGTGCAGTCCGACCCACTGAATCGAACGCGCCTTCCAAGTCGAGAAAGACTACGATTGTGGGGCGGCGGTGTGTGGCGCGTTCCCAGTAAATGCCGAAAAGTGAATATCTGGTTGATGCAACCTCGACCTGGATGAAATCCGTCCTACTGTTCGCGGATGTTGCTCTCGCGAATCGGTGTCAAACGGCGCAGCATTATCGAAGATAACACCTTAGTAACTATCGGAATTAAACTAATTTCCCCCATGATTGCTATGGTCACGCCGTGTGCCCTTTTTGAAAATGGGTTCAATCAGTGACACCCCATGATAACGGAATACACTCCTTGTTTGAAATATCACGAAGCAAGGTAAGAGCTTTCGACGTTTGTTCACTCAGTTTAAGGAGCACTGAGAGAAGTTCTTCGGGACGGGCTACCTTCCCTGTTTTCAGAATTCGAATAGTAGACTCCGCTTCCAATGCGATTATCATCGTTCAGCGTTAAACATTAAAGCAGACTTCACTGACCGCTGCCTTTCTCCCCGAGTTAAACGTTGCTATTGAAAGAATGGATAATCAAGGAAGACAGGAGTAGATCTGTAGAGAGAAGGAAATGGAAAGAATCCCGTAGTAGCCCGCATACGGAATACAGCCTAAACGTGCAAGCGCACTTTTCTCAATCATTCTGATTGCACAGGAAATGACAACGCGGTAGCCACTGTCCACGGTTTACTGTCATATCCTACAGCGTCTCCAACCAGCTGTTTGACAGGTCTCTCGGACCCCAACTACGAAGGGGAGAGACACCTATTCTATCCAAGTTCGATGTACATCTTTACATTCCACGTTGCCATGTCATCTGGTGATCTCCACGCAGCTTCTTTCACTCCATAGGAGGAATACAAAATAGATGTGGTAGACTAGTGTTTGCCATACGCAACACATGGTTCAACCAACGAAGATTGTTAAGCTTTATGCATAGAGATAAAACGTTCTGAGAACCGGCACCTAATTACAAATTCATGATATACATATCACTCATATGGACACACCATCCAATCCTGGCAATACTACGAAGAGATGAGTAACCAAAGGGCAAATCATTAGGAAAAAGAAATTGTTCCTTTTCGAATCGGGTGGATGGAGAGAAGACTGGCGTTAAAAATAGAAAAAAGCAAGAAATAAAAGTGAAAAATTGGTAAAAATAAAAGCAGACTGGAACGAACACTTCCCGAGAATACAGTAAAAAGAGAAGTCGATGTTCCAATGCTGTCATGAAAAAGGATGAGTAATTTTTAGGCGTGGCTTTGTTGATGGATTACTTTCAGTTATTTTGGTGAGATTCTGTAGGAAATGGCTAGTTAAAAATCAGACATTAGAGCAATTCAAACGGAAATGCCATCAACCATGAACTTGGCTGATAACAGCTTTATTTGGTGTCTCGTAAGCGGATTTTGTGAAACGCATAACAGGAGGTCCTAAAAGACTTTGCCCTGCAAAGACTATTGGTCGGAGTTCTCAAATGTTTGGAAAACGGAACTAGAGTTCGGTAAAATAATGCGAAGATTCGTATAAGAGAAACGATCGGAGCAGTGGCTACCAAGTAACGCGCTGAAATCAGCAAATAAAGCAATGGCTAAACCAAATACAAGTTACTGAAAGAATTAATGACTTACTTTCAGATCCCGATGAGTAATTCCGTTATTGTGCAGATACTGACGAGAAGCAAACAAGGCAACTGTTAGTGATGACTGGGTTGACTGACAGGTTTAACTATTCGCTAGACAAAATAAATCACATAAAAGTTCACATTGGGAGGGAATACTCAGAAACATCAGTTGGTTCCTTCGCAGCCAACCATTATCAATGTCGGCCTATCTAATTACCCACCTGTCTATCTATACATTCTGCGCCAAACTGAGCGGGAAAAATTGAGGACATTTTACTCTGGAGAGCTTCCTGGTTACACAGAGGCGTAGATACATGATCCCGACCACTGGACTGTCTGCAGTAAGTCGAGTTAGATAACCGAATTGAGGTCTACGAGGTCCCCCAAAACAATGGTGGCTAAATTTGACAGTCAGCGACGTTTTTTAATCTCAAAGATTTCTGCTTCTCTAATTTAGTCTATCTGTTTTGTGAGCTTCAGAACTTTTCGGGTTTTTGTTCACCAATATACGATACTCTGCAAATTATTTATGGATGAACAGTAATCGGAAGAATAAAAATCAGAAATTGCTATGAAATTGCGTTGTTTTACGCAGGTGGCAATACAGAACAGTTTATTTCCCGAGAACGTTGAAGCGAGACGTCATAAAACAAAATGTTGAATGTTTTCAGGGCTCCAAAATGAAACTTAAACGCATTTCCGGACGAACAAGATCAAAAACGACTTTCTATGAAGAAACTTGACATGCATTCTGGTGTGACAGACACAATTTTACTTGGGACCGACACAACAGCCTTTCGACTGCACAAAAACCAGTGATGGGTGGGCGCTACGTGTATACTAGGCGAACCTGGCAGCTCAGCAACTCCTTTCATTTTCCACCCTAGGCTAGAATCCAGATCGGATTGAGGGGAAATAGGTGTAGTGTCAGCATAGTCTTCGTGATGGGAGAAACATTGATATTAGACGAAGAGATTTTGAAAAAAACACTTTGGGAAGTAAAAAGACAAACCAAGAATTCGTTAAAATGCCGAGTTTTCTTCACATGACTTAATATGTGCTATCTACTCGCATCAACGGTAACCGGGAAATGTACCAGAATTTATATTTAGGTGCTGCTTCCTGAATATACAAAGGTTACAAGTATCAATGAATCTGAAACAGATAAACCAGGAGGGAAATTACCATGAACAGAGGAATTCTGACAAGTTGTAGAAACAGTTTGGGGGAGGGCGAAAAAACACTGCCGTGTCACAGCAGACGTGCATTCCCGAAATGGATAACGTCATATCTGACACGCATGCAGCCGATCGCTCGCGGTGATTAGCCAAGACCAATTCACGTGACTCGGTTGTGAGTGGGGCTAAAACGCGGCGCGGTTTGAAGTTTAAAATTCCAGATCAGACCTAAACTTTTACGCGTAAAAGTCGATACACAGTCTAAAATACCACAAGTATGTTTGTATATAAAATGGTCTGCGAATCGATTAGCAAATCAGTCAGATGAGTGAGAAACAGCACCACCTCCGCTAGTGAATGGGCCAGTGCACTGATTTTTGTTGGTAAATTATCGGGTTGTCACACCAATAAGAGCTTTAAATTTTCTCGAAAGTATCTACATCGCAGAGAAGAACGGGTTATGGTGCAGTTTAAAATGGATGCAAATCACGAATAAAAGTAAGAGCATACCATACAGACTTCGCTTACGAGAATTTAGCCAGACAATGAGTTGTAGATGTGATATCATCCAGAAAGGAAATCGATGATATCACTGAAATGGGCTGGTAACTCAAACGTATAAATAGCAGAACCGTGTAAAACTTCGATGCTACTTAAGACTGTTTTGGAAACCGTTTTTTAACGAAATTAGATCTGTTGTTTCTGAGAATTATTCATGAAATTCTCCACCCAAAAAACACGAAAATCGCAAAATTCTGCTTCCCTCTAACCACAAGGACCATCAATAACTATGGACGGACATCGGAAGATCGGTGCAGTTCTTTTCCATCGTCGGGCATGACGGATTGAAAAAAAAGAGGCTCTACGTCTTGGCCCATGACGCCGGTTGAGGTTTTGGGCCGTCCACCGAGCGACAGGGCTGATCAGGGCAAGGGGGAGAATATGATGCTTTGTTAATTACCAACTGCTAGTCGTTGGAAAATATGGTTCTCCAGTGAAGTCCTCGTTGTGTCAGTTGATTTTGATAGTTCACCTCGGGCACTGGTGATCGAAAACTCCCAATCTTTTGGTATCCTTAGTTTATGGCAATCAGGTTGTGCATCCGTAGATGATTTTAAGATGGATGACAGCACGATAAGAGCGGACCCTAGTGCATAAGAGTTCGTCTTACCTGGAGGAAAACTGTTCTGGCGTTGCTCGTCAGCAATTTCACTACCTTTCGCTTGACGATTGAAAAACACTTGAATAAAGGAAGTATTCGACTGGTTGATTGTTCATGAACAGTCGCAGACTCATCAGACCTAGTGGGTTGCGAAAGCTTCGACTTTCGTTGATTTCGCTTCTAGCTCGAGGGCGTTTGAGAAGTCGACTCGGTCGAGGATTCGCTGGTGAGTAACGAAGTCTCATAGGATGATAATAATATCCGCGACCTCTAAATACTGAACGTGAAGGAATCCCCGATGGCTACAACGTCCGATGAACGCATGCATCGGAGTAATCAAGACAACTCCTGGTAGAAGTAGTTTCTGATCTCAGAGGGACTGGAATCAGTGGGTGCATACACAAATAAGACGAACTACATCAATTGAGGGCTGCAGACGCGTACAGAACCGTTCAAACGAACTGTTGTGGAGGTGACCAAGTCCCCACAATTTGAAGGTGCTAAAATTTTTACGCAGATTAATTTCTGACAAAAATGGTTATCTTTCAAATTATTTTTGGTTGTACTGAGATTGACCAATCAAATTTTGGCCTCGAATGTTGTTGCTCCCTGATTGGTTGACTGTCACTTCTTCACAACAACGTCTACCCTCTGGCGAATTAGCTATTTAAATACAGTAGAGCTCATTGAGCATATGACGTTTTTCTCTGTTTGCTCGCTGGACTGGCCTAAATCAATAAACCCGTGTTGCTCGACTCGGTGGTCTCTATCCAGGTAGTGCGAGGCTTCGCGCCTCCAGTTACTATGTCGATCAGTTTGTATCCCGTGTTGTGTTACGCGACGCTTAGTGTTCCTGTTATGTTCTTCATTACTTGTGTATTAACCGACGTCTAGCGTTGGAGCCCTGCCTTGTGCGCGCCTACACAGTTGTGCCAATCCAACGACGCAACACGAACTGCATGCAAGCAATTGTTAACTGGGATCCAGTTTGACAATACATATTCCGCCCACGTGCTCAGAGCAATCCCAAATCTAGCTTGACCACGAGCGCTCGAAGCCGGATCACCGGATACTCAAAGAGTGAAACAAGAGGATGAGGTTGTATCTGGGCTTTAAAGAGTGATTATGGGAATGGGATCTTCTATGCGTGCTTCGGAGACAGCATTTACCTATCTTAAAAGTTTTAGTTCTATCTAGGGCAGCTTACTGTTCTATATGGTTGAGCGTGTAAACATTGAAGGTAATTAAATGAAGTAAACACTTAGGTTTAGGTAATGCCTTTAAACGATTTCTTCTCCTTTCACTGATGCAACCATCAGATCGATTCATCGAGCCGCAATTTTTCGTGGTCCCTATATCAGTCAGCCTATGCATCTGAACCGTCATTCACTAACTCAGTAACACTCACCAGGGTTGATTCTGTGAAACATCTAGAGGTTATCATTGATGGAAATCTGAAGTGAAATTCCCACATTTACACCTGTGTAAAAAATCGCCGAGGGCTGTCATTTCAAATCAGAAGGCTTCAACACTATGCGGTGAGACAAAGCGCCATCTACCGTTTTGTAGGCCGATGTTTTTCCAGTCTTGCTTAAAAGAGACCTTAAAATTTCCCGCCCGGGCCTGTCAATTATTAGCTGTCTTTCATATCATCAAGAGAAGTGTCCATTAAACTTTGACCAGGACTTATCCATGTGTGAAAAGTCTGCTCACAAAATACTATCAGATTCCACTCATCATCTGTACAATGATCCTTCAAAGTGTCGCCCCCATGTATCAACAAGATACGCTATTCGTTCCATATTCTCTAGGGTCAATATCTACAGGAATTCTAATGACCCCATATTAAGAGCGCATCTTGACGAACCATAATCGTGTTTTAGCCGACTTCGTGGGCAGCCTATCTTTAGTACCCGAGTCATTCCTCGACGAGTTTCTTTTTACTTAATTTTTAAAATGAAATGAGTTTAACCATTTTCTTATTTTTCACCATGGGTTTAAAGTGAAGTTTGGCGTTTTTGTACGCAAAGGTCTATACAACACAATACATTTAGTAGGGTCTTCTATAGAAAGGGTTCCGAAGGTATTCGAGCGATCGACTCTTCGCGGCTGCCCATACGGTAGAAGAGGATTTTCTTTGGGAACCCTAACGGGCATCTTTGACTCAAAAGTTTCATTCGCAATGCAATGGAACGCTAACCCGGCATGAGAAATCGAAGCAGGCGCATGCCTATAATTTTTTATGATATGACAGAAGCATGAGTGCAGTGGAGTCCGCTACGCCAATCATGATCCTGGAACTTGGAGTGGTACAGAACCACGTAAGGCCTCAATAGGCCGGGTGTGGTAAAGAATCAAGCGGTAACGTGTTGCCGACTACCACTAAAGTGCTCGGTAGATCCGGGGTTCGAACTCCTGGCCTTTTTGGTGGGAGATACGTAATCCACTTGACCCAGTCTGTTGAAAGCAATGGGTGGTGCGGCCTTGATTATTCTGTGCGACGATCGATGCAGTATGAAATTAATTGTTTGTACTATTTATTAAAGCTTTTAAATGAGCACTGCTAGGGGGCTCAGATGCTAAGCAGGACAACGACCAGGGTTACCAACCAAAGCCCTTGGTTCTAACAACAATCTATCCGCAGGCAGCGGGGAATAGCCGAACGGAAGCCCATCTTCTTGGATCAATCATTTCTCCACTAATTTCTCCGACTGAGTTGCCAGCGCAAATCAACCTAACCTTGGGGGATCAGGAGACTAGTTCTTCAGACTTCTACTCTTTGACCGCTCAGGTTTCATTGAATCTTCGGTTTGAGATAAGCCATCTCGTATAGCTCGTCGGGGCATGGAGGCACGCAAGCCGTCACATCACGTCAAGCTGTAGTCCCACTGTGACTGAGTTCCCCTGATGGATGGTTTCTTTGATGAACTGAGTTTGAAAATTACTTTCGTAGGAAAACAATCTTTTTTGGAGGGGAGAGGAAGGCAAGACAAATCCACCACGATAACCACTCTCTGGCTAACACAGCACGTTTATATTTCTCATGTGATGTTATATTTGACAAAAATAAACTCTAAACAAGACAAACTAACTCCGTCTCTTAAAGCAAATGAATAAACCTATTATTTCATTTGAGGCGACAGAAGAAAATTGTTAAAACTGTCGAATAGGCTAAAGACTGCTAATGCAATGCAAACTATCCTCACCTGTACGGCATGCACCATTTGGAGAAATAGAAACTTTGAATCCGTTTCGGGGAGACGACCATGGTGAATGATTCTGTCGAATAACTCACCACCTTCCACTCTGGAAATAGTTCGGTGAGAATCGCTTACTTACAATTCCAGGATCATGTACAGAGCGTCTTCGGTATTTATAACCTCACAAATGGAAATCACGCATGGCTGAAAAGAATGTAGGAATCAGACAATATCAAAAACTGGTTTTTAACAATCACAAGTAAGAGGCTAAAAATAACTGCCAGACTTAATCTTGGATGCGGCCACATTTAAAAGATTAGAGTTTAATTAAAGTCGAGAGAAAGTGAAGAATGATAATCGTCAACACATAAGACAAACTGTCGTTGTTTTCTAAATGTTGCACCAGCATATCGGAGTGACTTCCTTAAAACAAAATTCAACAGCAGACGGGTTTTCGTTCCGTCACAGTGCCTTGAGAGTAAGTAAAGACATTAGGTTTCAATGTGAACCCAGTAAGTTGTATCGGTGCTCGTTTACTGAGCTGATGAAGTCGCCGTAGGACTGCCATGGTTACATACGTTTAGAAACAGCCTGGAGCCAAGGATAGTACTAATAGTCAGCCAGCTCAGTAGTTTTCACAGCCACTAACCTTGCACCAACGTACTCTGGTTTTGGTTTCCACTTCACAGCACTATCTGATCAAACAAAATGATGACCAGCGGAAGATAAATTCCAAAATAGTAATTTGGGGAACTGTACAGGAAGGAAAAGATTTCGGATTCCAGAACGCCACTGACCACAATAATGAGCCACATCGCCCATCGCTTCAGAGAATCTTATGGACCCAAACCTGACAGTCTAGCAACACCTATACGAGCCAGTCCATTGATTAAAGATCTACTCTTTTCATGCCATCGAATGGCTACCTCAAACTATCTTCCAACCATTACCTACCTCGAAGAACAACATGCAGCAAAGCAGTCATTCTGTAGGCATGCATAAAATGACACAACTATCCTAACCTATAATAAACCAATGCTCGGCCTAAATATCCACCATCATCATCACAATCGTTCAGCGTTAAACAGCAAGGCAAGCCTCACTGACTGCTGCCTTTCCCAGGGTTACATGTTTATGTAAAAAGAGTGAATATCCAAAGAAAACAGGGAGTGGACCTATACAGGCGGGAAAAGATAAGATACTGCTGCAGCCAACACACGGAACACAGTCTAACTGTACAAACGCACGTGTTTTCAATCATTCTGATTCGATAGAAAATGACAACACGATCGCCACTGTTCGCGGTTCATTGCCGTATCTTTCAATGTCTGCAGCTAGCCAGTTGACGAGTCTTTCGGACCCCAACCACAAACACGAAGGCATGAGACACCTACTTTACCTAACTTCGCTGTACATTTTCTCATCCCACGTTGCCACGTCATCTGTTGGCCTCCACATGGCTTCTTCCATTCCTAAGGAGGAACACAAAATAGGGCACGATATGATAGACGAAAGTTCGTCATACGTAACACGTGACCCAATCAGCGCAGTCTACTGAGTTTCATACGCTGAAACAAGCTATTCTCAGAAGTGCCACCCAATACCAGATTCCTAACTTCAATATTACTCACCCGGTCACTCCATCCAATCCTAGCCATACTACGTAAACATCGGTTGTCGAAACCCTCCAACCGACGAACATCTCCCACATGCATACTCCACATCTCGCAACCGTACAACAGAACTGAACGCACTGCAGCACAGTAAACACAACCTTTCAACTTCAGTGAAATATCAGGCCCAAGCCACAAGTGCTCCACGATGACGTAAGCTGCCCGAGACTTGGATATACGCATACTTACCTCCATTCCCGAGCTACCATCGTTAGACACGCAGTTACCAAGGTAGGTGAAACAGTCCACAGTCGTTAGTTCCTCTCCACCCAGTATCAAGTTCGGCGCTCCTGTCGTCTAGTCCTGTAACAGTACTTTGCACTTTGAAGGTGCAAAGCACATGCCGAACCGAGCAACCGATCTCGGCAGTCTATGTAGTGCGCATTGTGCATGGTCCGCAGACTCGAACAGGCACACGACGTCGTCTGCGTAATCTAGGTCGCATAGCTTCCCTCTACCTCCCAGTTCGACACCTACATCCCGGATACCTCCTAAGGCATCTTCCGTCACCTCGCCCATGACGAATTTGAACAAGAATGGAGAGATGGGACACCGTTGTCAAACGCCACTAGTCGTTTCGAATGAACGTGACAGTTCGCCGTATACCCTAACGCGACCATAGGTATGCGAGTACAATGCTCGCAACAGGTTCATAAACTTCGTTTGCATACCCTTCCGGTGGAGAGCACTAAGTAGTGCTAGTCGATCCACTGAGTCGAAAGCACCTTTCAAGTCAAGGAAGACTACGATCGTAGGACGCCGGTGCGTGTGGCGCGTTTCGAGTATCTGTCGAAGAGTGAATATCTGGCCGATGCAACCTCGACCTGGATGAAATCTGGCCTGTTGTTCGCGGATATTACTCTCTTGAATCGGTGTCAAACGGCGCAAAATTATCGAAGCTAACACCTTAGTAACAATTGGAATTAAACTAATCCCACGATGATTGCCGCAGTCACTCCGTGTACCCTTCTTGAAGGTGGGTATAATCAGTGACTCACCCCACGATAACGGAATGCGCTCTTCGTTCCAAATATCACGAAGCAAGAAGGTAAGTGATTTCATCAGCAATTCTGCACCCAATTTGAAAAGAATTGGGGGAAGGTCGTCGGGACCGGCAGCTTTTCCCCTCTTCAGAAGCCGAATATTCGAGTGCACTTCCACTTTTGTTGGGGGATCAAGTGACACCTCTCAGGGATTCACAGTTGTAAATGTCGAACTCAATACGATAGCGTATGGCCAGTTAAACTGATCCTTGAAATGCTCTGCCCAACAGTCCACTCTTTCCTGTCTACCATAAATGAGCTCTCAAGTCCTATCGCACACGACTTCACTAACCGAAGTTCGCTGCCCACCGTTGTCGCGTACAAGCTTAAACAGTCTTTGACTGTTACCTGAAGCGGCCACTTCCCCCATCTTTTCGGCTACCTTAACCCACCAGTTCTCGCCGTCATTGTCAAGACCAATCGTCAATTAACGCTGAGACTGCCGACGCATCTTATTCACTTCCTTGCAGTCAGGCAGCTGGCGTTTTTGCTCCATTAGACTTAGCGACGCTTGCGAGATCCAGTGTTTTTGATGAACGCTACATCTAGGACTACAGGTGAAACCTGCTGCCAAATGCATCGCCTGCTTAATTTGATCCCATTGATCGTCTACATTGCTACTGGTCGCAGTTCTTAGTTCCTCGGACAGTTTCTGTTCGTCGCTGTTGCGAATAGCCGAATCAGACAAACATTTGACAGCCTCGGATTTTTGGCCTGCGTCGATGGCCATTCGGCTGCGGCAAAAATCGCATTAAAACTAACGCATGGTCCGATTCGACGTACATAGTCCAGTATGATCTACAGTTCTGGACAGAACCGCGTCAACGGTAGCTAACTGCGATATGGTCAATCTGACTGAAAGTACCTATCGAGTTAGAGCGCCATGTCGCAGTGTGACGCAAACTGTGTCGGAAATTCGTACTAGATAGGGATAAATGATTATCTGCACAGAATTGGAGAAGTCTTTCCCCGTTGTCTGTTCGCTGTGCAGGCAAGGCGCATCGCCCACCTAAACAGGACTCCGATGCACTAAGTTTTCAACTTGTGCATTAAAGTCACCTGCTACCACTACAATGTCAGAGCGTTTGCTCTTCCGAACAAGAGTGACGAGGTTATCGTAAAATTCGTCTTTCTCCATGTCAGTGCTGCAGTCTGTTGGAGCGCATGCCGAGATAACAAATAAACTACGCTTAACACTACAGCCTTCTCACTCAAAACTATTCCCACTCCACGTTGACCCACAGCTTGAGCTGCTTCGTCTCCTGAAGTGCGAAGAAAATATCTTGACGAGACGTTTGGCGCAGTTAGCTGAATTACTCTACTCGAATCCTGAATTCGTGTTTTACTCACGCAGCAGACATCAATCGAAAGTGAGTCCACTGTCAGAGTCAAACACGCCTGTTGACCAGCCTGTATTAAAGTGTGCGCATTGAAGAAACTGAGATTCAGAGGCTGACGAGGCTTGAGAAAATGTGAGCTAACAGACTGAAAACCACCTACTACACTACTTGACAATAAACCGTTGCGAGTATCGGGCGTGTTATCAATGGAGACACTATGGGTAGGCAGGAGGGGCAAACAGATTGGGTTGGAGACAGAAGAGACAAGTTGAATAAAAGACAGGGAACTCTGGGATCCAGTACCTTGCGCCTAACGTCTGAGTTACTAACAAAATTTTTCCATATTATTCTGCCAATACTACGAAGATGACGGCGTTCAAACACCGCAAATATTCTGATCTCAACGGCCGTGTTTCGGAGCCACAGAACAATATCAACCTCACTGCTGCTGTATATACTCGACCCATGGTCTGTAACCGGATATCATGCCGACGCCGCCACAGATGCCTCAAATTCGCGTATGTTTATTAAGCTGCTTCAACGCAAGAATACATTTCACCCGACATACGATCAGCATAAGAGATATAGATACCCAATTAGTTAGATCTACCTACTTCATCGAGTCGTCTCCATGCAAGAACAAGGCTCGTCTTTGAGCCAATCCATACCTGAAACAGTATTCAGCATTTCGAGTGCAAAACACATCCCAAACATACTCACCATCGTTTAGACGATCGAGTAAAACCTTCAACTTGTTCGGGTCTTCACTCAGTGGCAAGACATCGTTCGCATATATTCTAAATCAGACAGAGTCCTGTGTGAGAAAACATCAGTGACGTTCTCGCGTGAGGATAGGGCTATCCTCAAAATTAAAAAGAAAAAGTGAGATGGGGGAATCCCGACGGACACCACTTTTCGTGGTGAACTCGTGTAATACACCACCGCAAGCACGAACTCGGCTCCGGCTGTTCGGATACAGACATTGGATAATTGCAGTGAATTTTTCACATCACTGAATGACAGTCCGCACCAAAGATCTGCACGATCGACCGAACCGAACGCCGCTTTCAAATCAAGGAAGACAGAAATTTTGGATCTACGGAACATGTCCTAAGGATTATCGCAAGGTGAAAATTTGGTCAGTACAGCCTCGACCGGGATGAAAACCGGCTCGGTTCTCACGCATATATCTTCTGCGAGCACTAGACAATCGGCGGAAGGTAGTTCCCGCCAGTAGCTCTAATACAATGCTTACTAACCTAATTTCTCTGTAGTTTTTACATGAGGATCAATCACTTTCTTCGTAGATCGGTACAATCACCGATTTACATCAGTCTTTGGGAATCACTTCCCTTGCCTAGGTTGATCCTGGGAGTTGACAACTTTGATGTCTTGCTGGTCGCCTCTACTGCTTACAGGTGTCTTGCGTGGCAGTTTCCAGAGTTCAGAGCTACTTCGATCTGCTTTGTGTTCGCTCGGATTGAGTATTTCGTTGAGATGACAATTGCGTTGCGAGCTCCGACCGGAACTTAAATTCAGAATTACCGTCTTAAAGCAGCTGTGCAGGACGCATGGTTATCGTGTTGGTGTGACCACAGGCTAGGAGAAAACAAAAGCGAGCACAGACCAAAGCATGTGGACCAACATGTGGACAATATGATCGATAAATCCTCATTGATCCACGCCATCGGTGAACGAAGGAAATGTGATCAATCTGAATCCAACGTTGTGAAGGCGGAATAGGGTGGCCAGGGCAGCCGATGCCGCTTTCTTTGGCAGCGGGGTTGCTAAGCAAAATTGTTTACTTGTATCAATTATTCCTCCACTCGTTTCAAACCGTTTTTGAGTATTCTGCTTTGACTCACACTCAACGCTCGATTGTCCTGCGTGTTTCGCTTTAGTATTTAGTGTTACATCTGTGCTATTTTTGCGCCGTACTTTATACAGTGTATCCACTGCACTAAGTCGCTGACCCGAGCCTCCTCTATTCCATCGACTGAGTAGCTTTCAGTGAGTGCGGCTTCAGAACCTCACAGCTGAGGTTGCACGCGTCTTCTATGCCCACAAAAAAGATTTCGTGATAATCCAAGGGTAGCTGCAAGTGCAATACACGGACAAGAACGATTGTAATTCTAGAAGGAAGGCTGTTAAGGTATTCCCATTTTCCACACCCCAGATTTCTAACAAACAACTAAAAAGGCCCGCCATGGAGCGGCACACAACTACGTCGACAGCAAACTGGAATAATGGCACGAAATGATGCATAGCGTTGTGAGGAAAAACTTACGTGAGAAAGCCTCATTAGGATATCGACCTCCAACTGGATACGCTTGAAGAAAGCCTAGAAACTATGTAACACCAAAACACAAGTACCTCGCCTGTCTTTGAAGTCAAGGAGAAAGTTTTTTTCTGCACTATTTTCATTGCATATTTTCGACAAGAATTTCTTTCGAAGACAAGCCTTACTTCGCCGCACGCACCACTAAAATTTAAGAAATTAATCACAGAGGAATTCTGACCGTCCTAGCAGCCTGGACACCGTATACTTCTCTGTGACTTCGATGGGATACTGATCTTTAACGGAGTTCGAGTCTGAGAAAATGAAGCCTATACCAATGGAAACCCCAAAAATTTCATCAAAGTTACATTTCAAGTGCTTCATGGACAGTGATATTTCATCATTATTGTTCAACGGGCATTTTTTACCGCGTCCTGCAAAAGCGATGAAAAAAAGCTTATACAAACCTATCTTGACTCCATCAACAAAAGTTCCGTTGCTACTTAAGTCCTGGATAAATGGTATAGTGCCTTGATTTGATGATTCCTGCCCAAGTTAGATGTCTGCAACGAAACTTGCCAGGAAGATTTTGAAATGCTGTTTACTGAACGTGGAAAAGTGGGATAAATCTTCGAACATGCTGGCAGAAAACACGAAGGAGCAATTATCAGCGCGTCCAAACGAGTAGCATTCTTCGATGAGATCTATGATTGGTTCGGACCCATAAAATTTCATTCGTGGAAAAAATTACCAATGGCTGGTAGCTTAGCTCTCAAAGGCAGAAGTCTACCCCAGCAAGAAGAGTTTTGAGAACAATCAACCACGCTGTGGTGGAGTTCATCCACATCCTGCGTCGGAGGCAACCCGGACATTTGGCGTGCTGGTTGGGAACTAACTGCAGATCGACCTTGGGCAGGTCGTCGACCCCAATACCAGTTGGGAAGTGGGTTTTTACGGCAAGAAGCTTGACCCTCCAGGCTCTTGCATCGAAAGCTCCTTGGAACATACGATGCTTCGAAAACAAGAGGAGGGGAGCCCCCTTCAGTCCCTATCGCGGAATCGCGAATCTCTAACTCCCATTCCAGTCATATTTTAAAATGTAAGATAAGAGAGATACATTCCACTTACCCATTCTCCTCAGCCATAAAACTCGCACTGTCTCCTCCGATCACAGAAAACCATGTTCTATCCAGCCACACTTTGAATTTGCGCACTAACCTCACCTCAATCACTCTTTCTGACAGCTTGTTTCAGTCACTGGCCAATCGTATGGCAAATGGTTTTTGTGCGCCCCGTATTTACAGCCTTTGTCACAGTCTTCCTCTTTTTAGCTGTCGGTGTTTCATTCCTCCTCACCTGTACTGGGATCCCACGGCAACCCCGTACATCTGTCGGTCCCTTAACGACCTTGAAGGCCAGTATTAGGCCACCTCTTTGCATACCTTTTTCCAGGGAGTACAGATCGAGTGTTTTTGCTTTTGGTCATATCCCAGTTGCATCAGCCGTCCAAACCATCCTGTAGAAAACAAGCTGAACCGGTTCTGAGATTCCCATTCCTTTCACCACGGTTTCTTCGCCTGGCCACGATAATCGGCCGAACGCCTTGAACGGTGACAGAAGAACATTGGGCCACCTAGATACTACAATCTTCCTTAGCTGGCGTAAGGAACACCGCCCCGTCTTGGCCGCCTTTTGATATTGCAGACTGGGTTTAAATTCCACAGTTACTGTCATTCCGAGTTCCTTTGTTTCACCGCGACCAGATGTACAGGTGAATGTAAGTAGCCAGCGGAATTAGCTCTCCAACCTACCGCTGGAACGTTCTCAATTGTGACGGAAGACTTCACCTTGCCGACTACTTATAAACCTTATCAGGATCGCCATGCCTAGACTTGCTTTTTGTTTTTCCTACTACTTTGATGTTATCTGCAAACGTAAGGCACGGATTTTGCAATCCACTGGTCACGTCGCCGACAAACTTTGGGAAGGGCAGTGGTCCCAAGACAAACGTCTGAGGCATCCCGCTCTCTAGCCGCCTTTTGTCTGATAGACACCCATCAACTCTCGTTCTAAAACGTCTACAACTCGTGCCTAGTGCTATATAGTTGTTCATTTTAGCGTCCACCCGGAATGCCTTCACTTTCTATTTAAGAATCCCATGGTTGACGGAATCGAAAGTCTTTTGGAAGTCCAGGTATCACACTCCTAACCACCCTCCTGCTACTTCATCCAGGAGGCTAACCAAGCTGATCATACAGGGACTGTTGTTCCACTATCATTGGCCTGTTGGCCTCCACGTGACTGACTGTCTTGTCGCACAGGAAACTAACATCCATCGTGCTAAAAACTGTTGAAAGACTCACCGGTCCATAACCGTCACGGTTACCCGCCTTTATGCATTGAGGTGACTGTCCACGTCAACCAGTGCTCCGGAAGTCGTCCACCATCCAGCGATGCATTAAAGATATTTGGGTGAAAGGTTTCACTAGGATCTCCGCTAGCGGCTTTCCCATCGCCAGGGGAATCCTTTCAGGTCCTGCCGCTTTCGACCGGTCCATTTTTCCAAGCTGTCCAGCACTTCTTTCTCCGTGATCGGCTAGTTTGACATCGCCACCATAACTTTGGCTAGGCTTAGTGTTTGTCACTTTGCCCCTTGATACCGCCTGTGTAATGCCTGGAAAAAATTCGGCAGACAGTCGACTTTCTCCTGGCAGCTGGTCTATTTCTTTGGTGGTTTTTCACTCCTCCTACGGTCTTTTGTGAGGCGACCACAGATTGTGCATAGTTCTGATAGGCTTTGAGATTGCACTTACCGAAAAAAGCGACAATTTTCTTTCGGGGTTTGGACATTGTCGCTGGATTCGCGATACCCTCTTTCTTTCCACTACGTATATCAGGTGATATCGACAGCCAACTGGTTCTTTATCTCAAGAAAACCCTGTTTTAAACTTCTGGCTCTCGTGATTGTCCTCCTCCACCAAGGTGGTGACCCATCTCTTTTTATTCCGTACAAATAAGTAGGCTGTCGTTATCAGGTTGCTCTTAATTGTCTTCCACTGAAGTTCCACGTCTTTTTTACGTCTTTCTACTCCCCAGTGAATCCGAAGACCCAAGTCCAGCACCATTCTCTTATCCACCCCTGAGAAGTTCCAGTCTTATTTAGCGGAACTTTCTCCCCGGAAGATCCAGACATATGCCGATCACGGTATAGTCGCTCCTGCCTATTGATTCTTCCAGCTCAAGACTCCCATATCGTCAGGTGTTCTGGTTTTCAGCAAAGACTGAAGAAGCTTGACCAAAGTTTCATCGAGCATCTTGTGTAACCTGTTGAGCCACCTAACCTTCCCGCAGGGACTCAAGCAGTAACTGTCCAAAAGCACTGTCCAGGGCTGTTTCCCGGGTCAGTAAATTTCAGGAGCATTAGAACGCCCCAGAGAAAGGTTGCCTACTGACTCCACAACCAAACTGAGGAGGGTAAATAGTTTCAGGTTGTCCGCTGTTGTCGATCCCGGGCTTCGGTTCTTACTTGCCACTGAGATCCTGGAGTTGCATTTGCGGCGAGGATGTCCACGGTCTTTATTTTTGGGACATCCTTAATGCTGTTGTTGTTCGTCATACTTTTTGGCCACCAGGATAAGCACCTTACCTCTCATTCGTCCACCCCTTTTATCCATTCGAACGAATGGTTATTCTTGCGCTGCCTGGTAATTGTTTACCTCAATCAGCTGCAGCCATACCTCGATGACCATCACCACGCCTGCACGTAGGGGCGTCATTCTCGACTCCGACTATTTATTACCCACACTTGCAGCATTTGTGTTCGCCTCTCCCTTCACTCCACCTGTCCACATTTTGGCTGCTCAACGGATTTGACTGCAAATTTTCTGGACCTAATCCCGAGGTTTGCGTCCATGTTTTTCGTGACAGTGCAAAAATCCACCGGCGTTTCTGCACTTTTGGCATCCTTCCCATTGTCCCTCCTGCGGGGTTAAGTTACCAGATCTACCCACTCAATCGTTGCTCACCCACTGTGTTCACCTACATCCCTGCTGCCTGGTTGGTCTTTGGCTGATTAACATCTGCGAACTTGTAGATTTTCATTTTGGGATTTTCAGCTGTGTTGTATTGAATACTGGAGACCCAACATTGGTACCTGATTCTGCGGATGGCAGTTTCCTCAGGTTCCGTCGTATACTTCCCCCAGTGATTGTTTTTATTCCGTCAGCTGCTGCCGGAATTCTGTCACCGTGGCGCGGATTTCAGAACTTTACGAATATCGGCCGCGGATCTCGTTCTCCCGAGTCATTGCCTTCCTTCCAACTTTTCCAGTTGAAGGATCTCTTTGATATACTAGTAGCGGGAGGTTGCATGGTTATATAATATAGTACAGTATGTGATATCATCGCTCAATTCACCATAAAGAAACCATGGAAGCACTGTACAGCTGTTTCATTCAAGTTAGGAGTCATTGGTTTCATGCATTTCATGTAAACATTCAATCTCCTACCACTAAGATGTATCAAATAATCAAGCTCTGTGGGTCATATTCAAAGCTTTTGTCGTACTTAGACTACCTGCAGAGAAGTCATCTATCAGTAGAGGTCGATTGGTTTGCGCTAGCAGCCTGTGGCTACGCAAATCACTGACGGATAGGTGCAACATCATGTGGTGAAGTTCAACAAACTGTTCAAAGCCTGTCCTGTAATGTAATGGCTAAGGCGTTCGACCCAGAATCGTTCATCCCGAGTTCGCGTCTCAGTTCGGGCGCGGTGGGTATGCACTGCCCATGATTCCTAACAAGGATGAAACAGCTGTACAGTGCTTCGATGGTTTCTTCATGGTGAGTTGAGCGACGACATCACATGATGAATTATTTCATGTAAACTCCTTTTATAATTACATGCTTCAGTATCCCCGCCTTTTGAAAGGCGATCACTACAAGGCCCCTTCCCTCTTCTTCTCAACAATCTTGTAGGGCTACGCGATACCATGGACGACGACATTACGGTTCTTGTCTAATGGAATGTCGCTTAATGTATGTAGAGTTTGTAACGTGCGGCTTATCTGACTTTGGTTTTATCCTGAATTCCGTAGCTTTGCGTGCATTTCTGTGGTTCGGGTTCTTGAGGCTGCGTGGTTTTTCATTCTTCCCTTCTGCTTTGGTTCCACCTCTGGCCTTTCTTTATTCTTTGGCTCTATTGACTTCTCAGTCGAAACTTCTGCTTCGACACAGTCTACGGTTGCATATTTTGAAGATTCAGTTATTTACGCCCCAGTGTATTCAACGGAATCAGCGGTGGCTGGTTTCCCTTTTTCTTCCTGTACCAAATCCCGCTCTGTTTTAAAATCTAAATGTTGTCATTTGTCCGCTTGCCTTTCTGTATCCACTGAATCTGGATCACTCAGCTCGGCCGTTCCTTTGTTTGTCAGTCGGAGCAAGAAGTGACTCCAGAGTTCGTCCGATAGTGTACACAGAAGCTAGCATCCGCCTCGTGGGTGCATTCTTTTTTACGTTATGCTCGGCAGACGAGCGAACTTGTTTCCGCTGCAAAGGATTGGTGAAGACGGAAACGCTCGTTTTATCCCCTCGGCGGGAGAACGAGTACTCACTGGGAGTTCAAAATAGGTTTGCAATGTTAAAGGTAACAGCCCCTTCAGTTCGACCCGAAGGTCTTGGTAGCTTGTGCTTCAACAGCATATCCTGACAATTTAGTTCATCCATTTACACTTTTGTTACTGAAGAAGTGCGCCCCAACTGCCTGCAACTGAGGCGCACAATCAATTTCTTGCCACTTTCCCTCGTTCTGGAGTAGATTTCCTGCAGAAGGGCCATGGAAAAACATTCCACTTAGGCCTTTATCCTGAACTTCTCTATCAGATCCTTCTGAGCCCTTTGGCGTTCCGGTGCGGGCAAACACAATCTCCGCTCACACGTCTTATTTTTGCTCCGCAGTCATGCGTTTGGTTAGACGGAGCACGTACTTCAGTCGGCGTTTATCTTCATGAAAGAATAGGGACCAAGCTTGAAGCATTACTATAAGTAAGGCGTAACTGGGCACTATGCAGAGGAACAAAAAGCTCATTTGGGCATAACAATACTGAATTCAGTCTAAAAAGCTTATTTGTAGTCGCAGCGAACCGGTCAGGCCACGTAAGATACGACGTAATCTGGATTCAAAGGCTCCCTACTTGAATTTCTGCGTTTATTGCAAAAAGACTACCCTCTCGTGCAATAACATTTATCTCTGCTTTCCTTGAAAATATGTGGCTTTTTACTGTCTTAAGTGGTATCTCAAATGCTTTTTCGCGGTCTATTGCTGATGTGGCGTCACTGGCATCTCGTCCAGAGGACCCGGCTGCATTCACATCATCCGCAAAGAAAGAGCTTGGAAACAGCAGTATCATAGATAAAACAGTTACGAGCTGCAAAAACAACAGTAGCCCTGGTACCGAACACTCCAATGTTGAAAAGCTTTGTGTCCAAACGGGCCTTTCCGACTCGGGCATATAAAGTATTTCCTTTTTACAAAATCACCCATTCGCACCAGTAACCTACCATTTATGCCCAAATCTTGCAACATCCGTAGCTGGAGAGTGTGAATTACCGAGTCAAATGCATTGCGGAAGTCGAGGTAACATAAGGTAAGCCTCATGGCCTACGGGTCACTTCGTTTTATAAACACAAGAGGTTTGAAAGACAGGATATGCTTCACATAGCAATTTTGAACGAGATACAGCATGGAAAGTTGCTTAAGATGCAGGCACGTGCCCTTCGTAATGCTTCTCAGCACTCTTGAGGGTACGCTTCAGAGGTTCAGCGATTTGTAATTCTCTATTTTCAAGCGTAAGATAATCATTTCCCCTGTGCTTCTGCAGTCCTGTGGCGATTATCCCTGTCGCAGAGTGGCCTCGTACCGCTAATAAATAGACCCTTCCAAAAGGTCGGGAAGAGGGTTTATGGTGGCCTGGTGGGGACCATCCGGACTAGTCTGCTGCCAACATTCATATTCCCTGGAAGAGAACGAACCATTTCCCCCGCTGCCTGCAAGTCCCTCTGCGGAAGTTCTAATTCTATGCCAAAGCCCACATTCACTCCAAGTGTACTGCCAATGTAGTCACTTAGTACATTTGCCCCGATGTTGTCATCTACTTCAACAGCATTTCCACCTTACCGGGTCTCAAAATCGTGGCGAGAGACTTCAATATTCCTGGCATTTGCTGGTCAGCTTTCACTGATCCTAATTCTTTGCTCCCCTTTGTTACCACCATTCAGTTAGGCGTATCGATACAACACGTAGCCGAACCGACTAGAAACAGAAATATCCTGGACCTTATTTTTACGACTGGATTAACGCACACACGCACATCCATCGAAAGTAGTTCCCTTGGATGCGATCGTCTGCCCGCCAGCTGCATATTAATACTACCTATCCATAGTGGCATGCCACCTCCAATGGCTAAGTACAAATTTAAAGCAAACTGGGGTTACCTGCCAACTCTGCTGCGCAGTTGCACTTGGGACTCCTTCTTCCTAGCACGTGAAGTGCGAATGACAACTGAAAAACTTTATTCAATCCTGCAAAAGTGCCTAGCGAGTATCACGCTGACACAGACTCAATCGATGCCCACAAAAAAGAGCAGCTATGACCGATCAAGCCACAAAATGGACAAACTTCAGAAAAAGCTTCTTAGAACCAGAAACGTTTCTTTGTTTCTGCAACTAAATCGCCTGTCAAAACAATTAGAAACGATAATGGACTCCCGCAGTAAAATACAAGAACTGCGTGCTTTAAACCAGCCCAACTTCACAAGCAGCTATGGCACAACTGGTTAAATCAAGAGCAAGCGATGCCAGGTTCTCGGCTACTTCTATCCACCACCTCAATTAAAATAACACTGATTTCGACAACCCCTAAGAAATAGCTGGGGAAATTGGCAGATTCTCTGCCCCATTCCTACCAAATGATAGCAATCTTCCAACCAAGTATCTACCATGCCTGACCTCGAAAACATTCTCAGCAGTTTCTTTCTTACCGAAAGAGGTAGCTTCGTTAGTGGAAAAACGAAGGTCAGCTTTCGACCTGGACCACAATTGTTACCTCCAGCCATCTTTAAACTAGTTGGAGGGGATATTTCAATATTGTTAAATAGCATATTCAACCTCTCCGTCCAATGTGGCACCCTTCCCTCTCAATGGAGAATGTCTGTTATAATCCCTGTAAATAAGAAAGGCACAAAACTTGATCCAGCCAATTATAGACCGATCGACTGCACCCCGACTGCCTCTAGGATCATAGAACGCCTGATTAAAATGCAGTTCAGCAAATATCTTACTAACCAAAACTTGTCAACACCAGTCAGCATGGTTCTCTCCAGAGGAAATCTTGCGCTGCGTGTGTGGCTGATTGCCTAGGTACAACTATAACGGCTGCCAATGCCGTAAAGTCGGTGGTAGTAGTTTATCTCTAAATGACAAAGCTTTCGACAGAGTATCCCATCTTAGGCTGACAAAAAGGATCACATCCTATGGGATCACCTACCCTATCTATCATGGTTTACGCCATATCTTTCATCCAGAAATCAATTAGTGAAAGTAGATGGTTTCACCTCTCAGTTACTAGTAGTGTAATTCAAGGCAGTGTACTAGGCCCCCGGCTGCTTCTTTTGCACGTCATTGATGTCTTCAGCGTTGCCCGGAACGATGTTCCCTTCCTATTTGCCGATGACATCAAAATCTTTTGCGCTTTTCAGCCTGGGGCTCTAGGCTCTAGTTTCGCCGAAATAACCCAAGACCAGTTATCCCACAACACTTGGGCAAATGAATTAACGATGAAGTTTTCAGCCTAAAAACCTGCGTCCTGTGCTACAATTGCACCTTATCCACAGGTAGTCAAATGATCTCCATTAGCAACAGGGTTCGTGATTTGGGGTTAAACTACTCAAGAAGTTTCAACTTTTCGAAGCTCGCAGTTACTCAAGTTGCGAAAGCAATAAAATGGTTGGGTTGCTACATAGAACTTTCAAGCTGAACGAGAGAAAATTACAACTCTTCAAAATAGACATCCGACCCGTCCTAGAGTATTGTTCTCTAATCCGCTCCAGCATGAGACTGTGCGACAGACTCGCAATCGAAAGCGCTCAGCTTGTATTTGCGAAGCGGGTTGTAGAGCTTTCGTCAAATATAAGTCACAAGGAACAATGTTCAATGCTGCATCTCGAAACTAAGTGGCTGCGGCGTGCTAAAGCAAACTTAATATTCCTCAGTAGTCTCATCAGCCGTAACAATTGCACTTCAGCCCCTCAGTTCACAAATGAGACTCCTTACTCCCTTTGAAACACAAAGCTCTTCGTCATAACTGAAATAGCAAATAAAGCATTAGAGCGAACATTTTTATTGATAAATATCGTTCCTTGTAGAACTCATTGCCCTTACAGTTGCGTCTCCTATCGTCGTCTGACATCGTCCTGAAATCAAAGTCCGCAAACTGCCGACTGTTCAAATCCTTATTCGCATATACAACCCTTATCTCTCAGAGACTCGGGTGTACAAAGCTGGTTCAGGATTTAAGCAGTTACTACATTAAAGTCTCCAAAACTTGGATCTCAGCCAACAACACGAAATAACATTAAGGTCCGTGATAGCAGAAGGACGCTGGATTCCATGGCAGCTGCAGCCGCGATTAACCCTCCTTATATCGGTCTTCTCACCTCCGGTTCCTTTCCCCATAGATTTCTCTGCCTCTCCTTAAATGTGCCAACATAAAGGATCCTGTCTTTATGCTGGGCATGACCGGAAATAGTTTCTCTCTTCATAGACATTTCATCGGAGAACACATTCGAGGTTCCCCCTACCCTTCCTACCTACGCATTTTGATCCCCATTAACTTACCAACTCAAACCGGGTAGATTCTTTTCCATTAAGTATCCAGCCTAGTTTCATATATGTATAGATTTATATAACCTGTCCACGTCACATAGGCAGTCTGATTCGCGTTCGCAACACTTCAGTCGGCACTAGCAAATTTCAAGCAGCAATCGTTAATGAAAGCAAGACACGGCGTTGCCGATGATGGAGCCATATGTACAGGTCTGTGTTTCACGGCATAAACCACCATCCTCAGTGTACTTGCTTATCCCCGCTTTTGTTTTTTTAGTCCGTGCAAAAAACCAAATGACTGCGACAGGTTTGCTTCAGCATCTCCGAACGTCTGGGAAACAGACCACCCCCAGCAGTTACTATCGTCCTATTCAAACACAAATTACTGATGCCAATATTCTAATGCTTCTCCCTATGACTTCTGGTGGCAAATCCCGGCCTAGCATCCATCCCACGCAGCCATCTGCATATCAATCAGTTATACCCTTTCTTGGCAAGTGTAAATAGTAAAATATTGGCGGCGGATCACATGATCAATCATAACTGATTCCCTGTAGCACTTACAACAAGCCGGTAGACCAGACGAGTTTCATAAACAGAACAAAAACTGACTTTAGTTGCGAACTATTGCGCTAGCCGACCACTGTAATATGCATCTGCGAAGATGTCAGAAGACGTAAGAGGAACGCCCTACAAAAAAGGGCCATGCAGCCTAGGGCTGACTGCGCCACATAGCCTATGGGGAAAAGCAGACGTCTCGTCATCGGTAAACTCCCTCCTGCTTATTTCAAGACAGTCATCTGGACCCTGTAATCTTTGTAAGAAACAGACGTTTATCGCTGTTCCCACTTTTCGTTTGAGAGGAGAGAGAGGTGTAGGAAATGTTTCAACACGGGGTTTGGGGAACAAGTTGCTTGTGGAGAAATTATTCCGATTCACCGGCCGATGTCTTAGTGGAGACGTTAATTGGCTATCAGTTTCAGAAGCGGTGCATTGTACTGATTGTTTAATTGTCATGGCACTTTGGGTAAAATAGTGTGTACGAGTGGATGTCGGGTCATCTCTTCACCCCTCCTTTTTGCAGTTCTAGCGTTAGCTCTTCTTAGAAGTCCGTCAATCTTGATACCCAACTGCCCCACGACACCGTGAAGCCACGAATCGATATGTCGGAGACCACTACTACGTCTTCTGCCACAAACGGCCCTTTGGTATTTATCCATTTTTATTTGACTTGCAGATTTATGTATGTTCTCCTGACTACCTTCTCCAAAAGGTCAAGTAACTGGCCTGCTTACACTCGTGAAGATATATTCTGCGGGCATTGCAGGTTTCACGAAACTACAGCTGGACCTCAACGGCAAAACATTGCATGGGGTGCGATCAAATGTATGATTTCACGGGCGAGCATTGGCGCTAATGGACGGTTGTTTGGCATACTTTCTACTTCAGTCAGCTCTATATTCAAAGTTTCGTTGTCAAGTGTTTGTTGTTTGATCATTGATGGTATTAGCTTTCAGACAGGCCCGGTCAAACGTTCCCATAATCCACCTTGATGACTGGAGTACAGAGAGCTGAAGTGCCAATGGATGCCAAGCGTCACATTTTTATCTTTTACCATGGCCTGCTTCAAGCTTTGATTCCAACTCAGGGGTTTTCGATTCGATCTGACAAAGTTTGACCCATCATCAGATTATGTTAGACGGCGGGCCTCTCCTGTTCGTGAATCGCTGCAGTGTCTGCAGGAACGAATCCTTGTTCATCCATTGTCGAACTTCGCGCGGTGAGGCTCGGGTTTTCTTAAAGCCCATTAGGAATCGTCACGTTTTTCTGCCTGGTTCTTGCATCTTACCCATAGTGGACCAAAATAGTCGACCTCTGTGTTGCCTAACGGTCATCATCCAGGTGTCACTGCATTTCGGAAGCGGAGCCATTAGTTGCCGTACCATTGCAGAAATGCGCCTCCAACATTGTTTGCACCCTTTGATTGCTCATTCTGTTGTCGCTTCTACGCTCAGAGTTCAAAACAGTTCTCGTATGACGTTCGGTACCTGATTTCCCTTCCCATTTCGATCTATCACATGTTCGCATTGCACAAGCAGATCAATGAAGCGATTTAGAGCTGGGAGGCTGATGGGACCCTTTGCATCAAAGCTTAGATGGAAGTTAGTCAACTTACCTTACACCAGTATCAGACAATTGACGAGTTTCGGGTTCAACCACATAAAACTTCTAGTCACCGGTATTGGACCTCTGATATCGTTGTCCCATAGCTTTACATCGAAGCTCTGCCATTGTAGTATTCAGCTGAGGCCGCACTCTGGGGAGCGCAGCACTTCTTCAGTCGTAAAACCGATGCCTATGCTACCTAACGGTTGGACATCGTTCATTACAGTAGGCTGGGTCTTTGGTCTATGATTCCTGTGGATGGAAGTTCGTCGTCCCTTGGAAGCATAGGCCAGCTGCATTGCCAGCCGGTTTCACGCGCCATTACCTACGAATCTTAATTCCACCGAGTATAATCATGGGTCTCTTCGAGATGAAAGTATCGAAATTGCTCTTAAAGTTTTGAATGAAGCACGATTTTTGAATCCGTCAAAAATGCTAAGGTCTGATCAATGGATATGAGGCGTCTCCCTAAAGTCTGCACCATCTCCATCGGCAGAACTACTTTGTATAAATTCAGACATGGGATCGATACTGACTTCGTAGATATAACTCAGGCATTGGCCAGCAATATTCTGGAATCATAACTGCCGCCTCCCGCGCTCCACCGACCAAACACTAGGGGACCGTGGCCCCATTTTCGGTGCGCTTGAAAATGCGTGCAACACTCCATTCTGCTTTATGCCTCTTGAAAATAGGCATCGTGAAAGTTCTATGCTTGGTGGCTCCTAATACTGACCAGAAGTTGATCCCACGACAAGTTATATTTGGGAGAGGTGGGCAGTCCCAACCAGTTTCTTTCGTGCGCGGTCGTTACGCCAACGTCTTTGCCAGAAGCGGCCACGGGGACGCAAATCCGAGGATCGCACAATCTGGAGACAGATGACGGGACTCCGTTGCATGTGGCTGACCGGTTGGAAAGAAAACTTAACAATCGGGCAACCCATTTCATCTGGACCGTAGGTTTATTCGGGGAACAGATATAGTAGACGGGTTCTTTCTTACTGTTCCGTCGCCGAGATTACTTTCAAGACCCCGGAGGCACTGAACACCCAAGTTTCAAGTTGGAAGCCACCGTTTAGGAGTTCCGTGAACCCCAAAGAATTTTCCTTAGCTTTGTTCTCATCAACAAGCAAAAAGAGGCAGTCGTCAACACAAAATTGCTACTGATGTTATCCACTACAGCCCCCTGTTTGGCACTCCTTATATTGCCAATGTCCCTCAAAAAGCATGATTTCCATAAAAGTGGCTACGATAAGGCACCAAGCGGATAGGACGTCTTCCTGTCCTCCGGTACTGGTCCGTTTGTGTCTTTTTCAGCCCACCGCAGAAGACGCACATTATTTTTATCTTTTCCCGCCAATTTTGCCTGCATGAATATTTCTCTCATCAGTAGAGATTGCGACTTTACACGCTCAAAAGCTATACAGAAACGTGATTAGCGGTGAGGTCATTCTGACCCATGCAGCAGCCGACCGTTGGGCAACGTCCCTTGAAACTTGGCCGCGAATCCTACACTACGCGCAGTTTTCTCAGTTTTTTGAGGTTTTGGATGGTAAGGCAAGTGTCATTTTTTCTTCCATTTGAGTCAGCCACCTCTTCCAATTACTCAGATGTTTCCTAGCGCGCTCCATCTTTGAAGCACCGATCCGGCAGCTATTTGTCACGGCGAAACCTGTCTGTCGAGTATCAAAACCCTTGTGACACATAAGCCTCGTTATTCAGGGTAGGCTCGGCCTGTGGACGCCGCAAAAATACTTCAAAACAACCCGGATGAACTGTTTTCTTTCAACTTGCTGTCTCCGATGTTCCAAGGTCTCCTCTTGATGTATTGGGGTGATTACTTCATAGATCACAAAAGTCAGTCGTTCTATACTTTCCGGCACCCCAGTGATATAGCTTATCAGATATTTTCTGCCTGGGGGACCATATAATATCAATCCTAGTGCCGTGGATGCCACACATAGCTCCTGGTGATTATCTTCACTCTGCGCCATAGTCCTGAAAAATTACACTAAATGATTTTTGATTTAGTATCATCAGAGCGGCTAGCGAATATGCATCTGCTGGCTCGGCTGGCAGCCACGAACTGCGTCCCGCCCTCTGAAGAGGTCAAATTCCTTAAAAGTTGAGATTTTGAGCCAATTATTCTTTAAGAAATTTTTATCAGACCCAATTTCAACAAAAAGCAGGTCCAGTAATGGGTACTGCTCCCTCGGCGATTACGCCCAAGCTAACAGATTTTTGCGTGGTTTGAGAAATTGGGCCAACCACACTGACATTATTATGAGGGCACTAAGTTTGCCTGGTTATGCAATTTGTTATGTTTGCCTAGGCGACTGTCCTCACCTTAGCGGAATCTTATCCCACGGGATTTCGCAAGGTGCGACTTGATAAGGCAAATAAAGCAGACCCCGGCATTTTTGACATGACCCAGCGCTCCCTCACGAAGGCCCGTTGAAACCGGATAATCTGTGGCTGATGGCGGACTATTTGCGTTCCGAGAAAGCTGCGCCATCGCGCGAAGTCGGATGTGTACTTGCTCAGGCTGCATTCGGCCATGATATTTCGAAACACATTGCAGTTGGCAGGTAAGCTACATCGTTATTCTGCCACGGTCCCGGGCTAGGTGACTGAGTCTGCCATCTGCTATCTTTGCTTGCAATCTAAATAATCCGTTTGGTCCTCAAAGTTGATGTCGTTGTCATCCTGGTCTGCGGCTTTAGTTTCTTCCACACAACGGCCCTGTGATTGCGATGGCACATAACGGAAAATGCCATTCAACTTGTCCATTTCGTCCAGGTCAGATATGAAGCCCAACGGATCTAAGGCTACAGCCCAGTTCAGCATTTTTATACCCAACTCGGATAAGGTTCAATCGTTGCCCTGGAAGCATTTTGCTTCGGACATTAAGCCGTCAACCGGATATCGGACAATCACGGAAAGCTTTCCGAACAAATCCCGCAGGAATGTTTTGTCTCCAGTATAACCCTGGGCAGCCTCCGGTATGTGACATACGTCAACAGCTTTCCTGGCTGGGCTTCGACCATAAGATGCAAGGCAACATGTTCTTCGCCCTGGGTCTAACATCAGTGAAAGTTTCAAACTGATTCATGAAATAGGTGAGGCAACCATTTGAAACTTGACAATTCCACCCTGCGTAAGTAAAACGGAGACTGAGCCGGTCAGTGCGTAAAACTTAATATGTAATTGACTTTTGTCCTCAGACCGATCTTCGATCGGACTCTCTCTGCCCTCTCGGCCGGCTCTTCAGCTGCTGCTAGCTGTCCCGCAAACTCCGCTAGCATGCGCCTATACATACTGGCGTCCTTACAGACGGCTTCATTTAAAGGTGAATTGGCACTGCCAGAATTAGGAGATCCACCCAGCTTGACGGAATTAAACGTACCGAAAATTTCACCATTAGCTTGCCGGATTATTTCCTGGACGTATTGCAATCGTGATCACAACACCAGAAATTGCCTCAGTATTACGAGGACTAAACATTTATACAGCTGCTGACCCGGTGAAGACACATCCAGCAATTCCAAAACCACAAGCGAATGCGGTTCATCCCAATCCAACAGACTTTTTTCAGTTTGTACCGAAATGCAGGGGAAACCCCAGGACAGCTGGAGGATGTTGGAGGTGGTGTCAGTCCACAAGAGGTTGAAGAGAAATGACGGTCTCAATTCTCCCAGAGGTACTGAATTTAATGAAATGTTGAATACAGGATGCAGTAAGTTGGCCCCCAATCACTAACGGATTAAATAGCCGGAATCAGCGCCGTGTTGTCGTTGACAAATCTTGGCTGACAAACATGCTATCATTCCGCAGCAACGTGACCTAAACAGTGGACGAGGGGATCAAGTCTAAGTGGTCTACCTGAGATTAAGACGACTTTCGACTCGGTTAACCACAAGCTGCTAATGTCCAGGCGGTAATTTCAATCGCAGCACTCTCAGTCACTAAGTGGACAGCGTTTTATCTTCAAGTCCGAAGATTCTATGTGGGGGTAGATGGAGCTCAGTGCCCTCTGGAAAGTGTTTTTAGTTGGGTGCCTCAATGTTCGGCTTTGGGATCTCTGCCATTCCTAATATTAATCAGTGATCTTGGCGGGGGCAGTCAGTCTCATTATTATCTGTCCGCTGATGATGCAAAAAAGTTGTGGCTGATCACATGGAGTGTCTAGGCCAGAAGGATCTGGACACCGTATGCACCTGGTCACTTAGCAAAGTTCAAGCGTTTGACCATCCAAGGAGAAAGAACCATAGGAAACTGAAACTCCATGGCCATGCAGGCGATCCCAAGGTTAGTAGCAACGAAGGATTTGGGGTGATCGCTTATGTCTCCTTGAGGCAGCCAACCCAATTTGCAGCAACAGCCGTTGTAAGGCAGGCCGCTTGTTGCAATTACTGCGACGACCAGTACAATCCAGGCAAGCCAGAGTAGTCCTATCTTGCACGTTCTCTCATCGACCATCAAGCACAAGCCTATGCGCCCATTTTGGTTCCGGACAATCTTCCAACGGGGCTTCACAAGGTTGATCCCATTACCTAAGGGACTAATCAACCGGAAGAGGTTGCAGTTCTTGAGCTTGTGCTCACTACGCCGCACGATGCTCAAAGACGACCTCGCCACTGCCTTGAAACTACTGGGAGATCCATCAGCGACAGATGCTCTCCGACGGAAATTGGTTTCTAGGGCGGCATAGGATGAAGTTATAGAAACCCAGAGCCCTAAAGATTATCAGGTTGCGATTATTCTAAAAATCATAGTTAGCGCATGGAATGAACTGCCGGCAGAAGTGGCGTCTGTCCTCATCATTGCGCACTTCATGACCTGTTTGAAGAAGGTGTGACCCTCGTGAGTTCCCAACCTAACTTATGATCGGTTTCTGTCTCCGCCACACTTGTTCCCCTTCCCTGAAAAACTGAGCTCTGCTATGCACTTATTCTAGCAAACCTTTCCCATTTTGCCTCTAACTCGATATAAGTTTCAAATGGCAAGGAAGTTATAGCCATAGCCTCTTCATGCCGGTGGCCTTACTTTTTTGGCCTTCTGAATTTCAGCCTCTGATTCTCATCTACTCGGAAGAGATCCTGAGGCGCCTGAATAAATTCATATCGGAATCCGAGAACGAATATCTTGCGGATCAGGGGCGGCGGGACAGTGGAGAACACCAGTGCAAGAAGCGGGCAATTGATTTTGGCTCGGGCAACAAGTCCCGTAATCCCACCTGGTCTGGTCGGATTGTGCCGCTCCGGAACAAATTGCCCGAGAGTGCTGATGGATATATAAACATGATATTGCCGCAAAAATCTTTCCTTTAAAAAAACAAAGAACTTCAAATTGGACGCAATTTTGGAGGCCAAGGCAACTGGCCGTCAGCGCTCGGATCTGGGCACCTATGTGACCGTTTCGCTCACTTCTATGCTTTGAAAATTAAACAGAGGGTCAGTGGGTGAGTTCATAGGGTGACCAGATAACGTTTGGATAGCTGTGTTTGAAGAGGACAGGGTGTGAATTGAGGGGCTGAGGAGATGGTCCAGAGCAAAAGCATCTCATTGATTGTTTCCTCACTTGTAGAAACTGGCGGGGTTTCCACCCTCCTGTTGTCGAACGACCGTCACGTCCAAGGAGCTGTCAGTGCAAGAACCTGGACGATCAGGCTTCTCGCCGTATAGTCCTGCAACGTGGATGGAGCAGGAACCGGAACTGACCTGACCAGATCTGAACTGAACTTCAAGGACATCCGTACAACTGCACTGAATTGACCTCCAATTAGGTGGTTTCCTTGCCCTACGGATGTTGTGATGAGCTTCTTGTGGGATTCTTCGGTTTTGCTGTCGTCGCAAGTATTTTTCTTCGTCATAGGATGGGCATTTTTCTTGCGGCATTTATTCCGGGACTACGAAGTCGACAATAACGTTGTTGTAGTAATATTCTCGTCAACGTTCTCGCTATCCTGCACGATGTTTGAATTGGTTATTTTTGAAATATTAGATATCTTGAAGTCTTCCTCTAGAAGGTTACACTGGCAGTTTGTTCTGTTTGCTACGCTTTTGGACGTTATAATTGTTTTGCCTTTCTACATATCTTTTTACTTAGCAAAAGGTCTTTGGTTTTTGCCTCCCAGCCGTGCATTCCGTACGACATTATCATTAGTTGCGTTGACAGTGTATCTTTATTTATTCTGGAAAGTTGGAAGCTCTTTCCCAATCATCAGTCCGAAGCATGGAATCATTTCTTTTGAGCAGTGCACCGGGCGCATCGGTGTTATGGGTGTGACAATCATGGCCTTGCTTTCTGGGTTTGGCGCTGTAAATTATCCGTACACATGTATGACATACTTTGCACAGTCCGTCACTCATTCAGAAATTAGGACTGCCGAAAAAAGGCTGTTACAAACAATGGACATGATTCTGGTCAAACGAAGACGGCTTGCTCAGTTGCATTTCGAAGCAAACCTACGCGTAAGCCTGAACCATATTCGTTATACTGTAAATGAAAGTGAAATCCGAAAAGTTTATTTTTGCCTCCCTATTTGTACCGGATGCTTTAAAATCAGGGCCGTTTCATTGTAGCCTGCATGGACGACCCCATAATTTTTCTTCCAAAATTGAATGGTGACTACAAAATATACAAAGCCCAAATCCTTCTCTCCCTTTGGCTTTATATATGAGCTCAAAGGGAAATCACTAAGACCTCATGAAATGCAAGTGTCCTCCTACTCTCTAGCATTAAATTTCTCGTTTCGTTTTTGTCGTACATGGTGAAATACAGAACAAAAGTAGACCCCATGGACAAGAAGTAGAGTTAAAGAAGTTTGTGGGGAAGCATTCACCTAAGAGCCAGTTTATTTATTTTGCTTTTAGGGAGTGGGGGGGGCAGGAGATTGTAAACGAGTGACGTCGCAAAATAGCAAACGAGTTTGCCTATGTCGGTTTGTTAAATAATTAGGTTCCTTACGGCTCTGCTGTTAACTGTCTGTCTGGATGATCACCTAATATTTGACACAGACTGTGACGTGTTTCGCAACCGTTTGTAATTTCCACATCAGACGATGATTCAAATTTTTCTTGCTTGTCACAGATTTTTACGACTTTTTCCTCGGTAGCTTTTGCAGCGCTTGGTGTCGAATTGTTAACACGACATAGATTGCAATACAGTAGTTCTACCTCCATGGGTAATTCGTAACTTGCTGCTCTCGGATGTTTATACAGATAGTTTTCTTATTACATGCATCATGGATGAGTGTACTGGGAGGACTATGCCCCATAGCTGTTAGGGTCTGGTACACGGCGGGGAAAGGGATCGGCAGCCACGGGCGCGATACTTAGAACAGCGTGGAATCACAGGTCTCAGAAGGTTAGGGGTGGAAACGAGCCGGGCGACAGTCAACTACTGTTTGCTACCGTAGATCGTGCCATGTGAACAATAGAAAAGTACGGAAGCAGTAAAGAAAAACCGGAAAAATTGTGTAGTCCTTCTCAGGTACAATAGTTTTTCAGCACTCCACCACATCGTGGGTTGTCCATCGGGCTACTCTGTGGTTACCCTTGTCGGGGACTTTTCCAGATGTGGCGGATGAAGCATAGAGTATTTCACCTAATTGGTAGTGCTTCTAAAGCCTGGGGTAGTTATTAAAGAGTCGAAATTCATGATTTTTGTTGCCAAATACCCGAAAGTAGTTTTTGCAGCCAGAGGATAATCTGAAATATGACGGAACTTGGGTGTTGTATCTGGCCCAACCTCTCAGTCAGCCATCATTTTTCACATATAGGCGGTTTTCGAGACCGTGAAAATGAGCCATGACAAACATTCCTGAAGGGCAACAAACTATTCTATTTTGTTTTGGGGATCTTTAACCGGAAAACGCTAACATGGTATTTTGACGGCCTCTGCAACTGCTTTACTTTCCCCGTCTGTGAACAAAATCGAGGATATATGACGACAGCCGAGTTTCTCAGTTCATCGTCACCACCGTACATAATCGTCAAATAGCAAGAACTCCGTTGACTGTTGACACTCTAAACGAGTTGCTCATTGCAATAGGAAGAATGCACGTAGGGGAAAGAAAAGAATGCCGCAGTGGCAGACAACACACGAAACACCGTCTAACTGTACAAACGTGCGTGTTTCCAATCATTCTGATTCGATAGAAAATGACAGTACGAATGCCACTGTTCACGGTTCACTGCCATATCCTTCAGTGTATCCAGCCAGCAAGTCGACGAGTCTTTCGGAACCCAACCACGAAGGTGTGAGACTCCTAATTTACCTAACTTCGCTGTACATTTTCCCATCCCACGTTGCCACGTCATCTGTTGGCCTCCACATGGCTTCTTCCATTCCTTAGGAGGAACACAAAATA
>LUCM01007563.1:254603-268319 GCA_008360955.1 Fasciolopsis buskii
AGAGACAGGTTGAATAAAAGAGAGGGAACTCTGAGCAGTAACATACTTATCACTACCCACCCCGCTCGATGCAATGAGAAGCGCGGTCCTGATTATCCTGTGCGACGAACGATGCAGTATGGAATTATTTGTAGGCGTGTAACCCAGGGGAGTTGATAGACGGGTGCTGCTAGGGAGTCCAGCCGTTAAACAGAAGAACGATTAGGGTTCTCAACCAAAGCCTTTGGTTCTGACAAGAACCTGACGGTAAGGCAACGGGGTATAGCTGAATGGAAGCTCATCTACTTGGACCAATTATTCTTCCACTGGTTTTTCCGACTGAGCTGCTAACTCAGATCAACCCCCAAACTTGAAGGACCGGAAGGATACTTCGTCAGGCCTCTACCCATTGACCCTCAAGGTGGGACGGTATCTTCTGTTTGACATGCGTCATCCTGTATAGCTTGTTGGGTCATGGGGGGTGCACAAGGTGTCACACCTTGTCAGCGTGTAGTCTCGTTTTGGGGGATCAGGATGTTTGATTTTCCGCAAACTGCTCTAATGCCGATCTCGTATTTGCTGTTGGCATATTGATGCTTTTTAGAACCTCATCGCCTACTAAGCTGCACTTGTGCGGGTAACGAATACGCTCCGTGTTTTGGTCCTAGGTCACTACCACCAAAACCAAGATGTTCGTTACACCAGAAAGTCACACAAGTCAAGTCAAAAACTAAGTGGTCAGACAGTAGGAGTTGTCTCAGACTTCGATAACCTCTTGTCCACCATCCTGCCAAGCGGCTCATTGAGGCGACCTGAACAGTGTTCCTTTAACTGCAAACTCTTCTTCAACGACGGAACGAGATCTGTTTCAGAACCAAGCTTAAAGTTTTCAGCGCAGCAGTCCGACGAGTCTTACGGTGTGACCAGGACACTAGGCCATGAGATGTTTTTGATCACCGTTACTTTAGTTCTGTTTTGAAGTTAAGCTGGCACGACAGAACCTCAAATGACACGACTGGAAATTTTTACCAGGTTACGCATCTTTTAGCGTGCACACAACTCCGCTCTTACAGTGGTTTCGACACATTCTTCATAAACTTGACCAATCTCTACTAAGGATTGTCCCCACCCCGCCTCAATGACCAATATGGGGTCGCCGACGAGAACAAGCGAAAATATGACGGTGCCATTTTCGGAAACATTAACCAACTTGATCTGAGTATGAAATATAGCATTCGACTGCGGGAAATGAACTGGGTCGATAGAGCGTGCTGGTAACTGCCAAACATGGACAACTGGAATAGGAGGCATTCATAAAGCTGGCTTATATTTTTGGAAGGGCCTGGCGCAGTAAAATGAAAGTGCATAAGTAACCCATCTCGAATTTGAAAAGAAATCGTTTCTGACCAGCAGTTTAAAGTGGCTTCTTAATGGCAGGCGTTCCAGTTCGTAGGGAACTTCTAAAACGGCATGGATCCTTTCATCAACCGCTAGCTCGTGTCCTTCTGGAGATAAGCGAAAGGAAATATTCATTTTGATTTCAATAGAGGTATCAGGGAGATCAAATTCCAAAAGAAGATCACCAACCTTGCACTGAGGCGCCTTGACTGGGTTGCCGTATGACAGCACCGGAAACAGCGTGGTATATCTAGTGATGGAAATGTCTAATCGATCGATCTGGTAAGGATTAAGAAAATAATGTATTGTTGTTTGGACTTTTGTGCACATAAGTGTCCGCATTTCAGCCAAAAAACGATGCGTTTGCCATCTCATCACAATACGGAGTTTTAAAAAAGCGTAATGAAGAATATGCATGTGAAATTAATGAGAGTTTCTCTAGAAAATCAATCATGATCTTTTCTGGGTTGGTAAGAATTCGAGGTAACTTGGGACAGGGGATCACCGCAGATGACAAAATTAAATTAAATTTCGCAACTGGGTGATTTTAGAAACGGAATTAAGAAGATCCTTTTACTAAGGCTTCGGCACTCCTGGGAGGTGGTAGACGACAATTTACTGCCCTCCCGACTTGCTACTGCAACCGCCCTATCGTGCGATCGCTGACCTTTCTTAGCCCTGGCGGCTGTGGAGCATGCCACGTCCACTATATTCATGATTGAAGCGTGTGATGGAAACTCCATGAAATAGAATTTGTTTTGCTTCAACGGAAGACATGGGGAGTCCAAGCCCAGTAATGATATCGAACAGCTTGTCTTGCTTTCCAGGTCGAACTGAAGACGACGGCCCATAACGTACCCCTCACATCATCGTCTCGGACTAATCTTAGTGTTATGAACTCTTATCCGCTTCCTCGGATAGCTTATAGTTTCTGAATTTTTTTTCTGATGAGCATTTGTTGTGCAGTAACCAAGAGGAAATAAAAGAGGGACACCACGCATGATGACACATTTTGGTTCCACCTTGAGATGCTGCTAGTCAGTTTTATTTTGTACCACGTCATTGTATCACTGTTGGAATTTTGCTGGTCTTAAATTGTTTTGTATCATCTAGGTGGTCGATTTTTATTTAACGCCGCTCGAATACCAAGCTATTCGCACTGATCATTTTGTTTTCTGACAGGCCAGCGCTAATGGCCGGGGACGGGGACTCTGGGATGTAATACGCACAGTTGGGACATCCATCACAAGTCCGCGTGTGAGTAAAAAGGCTCTGCAACATGAAGTAAGTGTGGATTATTATTCTCGTTTGTTTTTCATTTATCCTATTGCCCAAAGTATTTACTGATCGGAAATTTTTTTCTTTGTCTTGTAACCGACCAAATGTTTATTTTCCGCGGTTGAAATTTTCATTCCAAGTTTAACAATCGGCTCCTTATATTGGAAGGAGGAAGAACTCGCCTTCCGGATATAAATGAAATATGAAAGGGTTTTCAGTGAATTAGTATATTTATTGCAACTCATGGTAGAAACCGGGGTAGAGGCTACATGAAGTTCAACGACTGATGTGACAGCGGGGAGTGAAAAAAGGCATGGCAAACTTAGGTAAAATAGGAGTCTCAATACTCCACGACCGGGCTCCAAAAGATCTCTCAACCAGTTGGTTGGAGACGTTGGTAGACATGACAGTGAACAGTGAACAGTGAACATTGGGGATCGGGTTGTCAATTTCTGCCGAATGTGAGCGACTGAAAATGTGCAGGTTGGTAAAGTTGAAATGTTTACTCCATGTGTTTGCTACTACGGCATTTTTCTCCCACACTCTTGGTTCTTTTTGTCCACCTTTTCCACTCGTTTTTCCTATTGCGATATTTCTTTTGGTGAGCACTGCAACAGTCAGTGTGATTCGCTGTACGATAGTGATGGCCTTGTGTGCAGCTCATTGTGTTAAGCTAAAATTGACGGAGCGTGGTCACTTCTGGGTAGGCATGCGGAATTTAGGCGAACAGGGTTACGGCTAATTCTTCCTCGAAAATGCAGTCTTCATAGAATTGGCATGCACTTGATCAAGCAGATACTTAACTCCTCCCCTACGAGATTGTATAAAATCGAGGGGGAATTCGTTGAGAACACGTTCGTCGGAATTTTATATATATATATATATATAATTTGTAGCGTCAGGAGTGCGCATGGAAGCTCCTCGTTGAATAGACCACCGGACAAACACTGAAGAGAATGGAATCATGACCTTCGACGTCGTCTCTTTTCACATTAATACCCTTAGATTTGGCAAGGCAGACACTACGTGGACTTTTAAAAGAACACCAATAAAGCGAAAAGCTGAAGTCGAGCATTGTATGCGAATTAGTGGAATTGTGCCTGCGAACATCTGTCACAACGAGACTACACTTTGACGTGGGTGTGACGGCTTGCGTGCCTCCATGATCCAACGAGCTATACAGGATGGCTTGTCTCAAGCTGAAGATTCAATCATGCCTGGAAGGTCAATGAGTAGAGGCCTGACGAAGTATCCTTCCGGTCCTTCAAGTTTGGGGGTTGATCTGAGTTAGCAGCTCAGTCGGAAAAACCAGTGGAAGAATAATTGGTCCAAGTAGATGAGCTTCCATTCAGCTATACCCCGTTGCCTTACCGTCAGGTTCTTGTCAGAACCAAAGGCTTTGGTTGAGAACCCTAATCGTTCTTCTGCTTAGCGGCTGGACTCCCTAGCAGTACCCGTTCATTATTCCCCATGAGTTACACGCCTACAAATAATTCCATACTGCATCGTTCGTCGCACAGGATAATCAGGACCGCGCTTCTCATTGCATCGAGCGGGGTGGGTAGTGATAAGTATGTTACTGCTCAGAGTACCCTCTCATTTATTCAACCTGTCTCTTCTGTCTCCAACCCAATCTGTTTGCCCCTTCTGCCTACCCATAGTATCTCCATTGATAACACGCCCGATACTCGCAACGGTTTATTTTCAAGTAGTGTAGTAGGTGGTTTTCAGTCTGTTAGCTCACATGTTCTGAAGCCTCGTCAGCCTCTGAATCTGGGTTCCTTCAATGTATGCACTTTAATGCAGGCTGGCTAACGGACGTGTTTAACTCTGACAGCTTACTAGCTTCCGATTGATGTCTGCTGCGTGAGTGAAACACGAATTCAGGATTCGAGTAGAGTAGAGTAATTCAACTGACTGCGCCTAATGTCTCTTCAAGGTATTTTCTTCGCACTTCAGGAGACGAAGCAGCTCAAGCTGTGGGTCAACGTGGAGTGGGAATAGTTTTGAGTGAGAAGGCTGAAGCAGCCCTTTTATACTGGATCCCAGTCAACGGTCGCTTGTGTGCCATGAGACTGCAGGGATCAGTCGGCGTTCGAAAGGATAGTAGTGTTAAGCGTAGGTTATTTGTTATCTCGGCATACGCTCCAACAGACTGCAGCACTGACATGGAGAAAGACGAATTTTACGATAACCTCGTCACTCTTGTTCGGAAGAGCAAACGCTCTGACATTGTAGTGGTAGCAGGTGACTTTAATGCACAAGTTGGAAAACTGAGTGCATCGGAGTTTTGTTTAGGTGGGCGATGCGCCTTGCCTGCACAGCGAACAGACAACGGAGAACGACTTCTCCAATTCTGTGCAGATAATCATTTATTCCTATCTCTCCATGCTTGTTCAACTTCGTCTTGGACCAGGTGATGGAGGATGCCTTAGGAGATCTCCGGGATGTAGGAGTCGAACTGGGAAGTAGAGGGAAGCTATGCGACCTAGATTACGCAGACGACGTCGTGTGCCTGTTCGAGTCTGCGGACCATGCACAATGCGCACTAGATAAATTGTCGAGATCGGTTGCTCGGTTCGGCATGTGCTTTGCACCTTCAAAGTGCAAAGCACTGCTACAGGACTAGACGACAGGAGCGCCGAACTTGATACTGGATGGAGAGGAACTAACGACTGTGGACTGTTTCACCTACCTTGGTGGCTGCGTGTCCAACGATGGTAGCTCGGGAATGGAGGTAAATATGCGTATATCCAGGGCTCGAGCAGTTTACGCTGGACTGAAGCACTTGTGGCTTGGGCCTGATATTTCACTGAAGTTGAAAGGTCGTGTGTACTGTGCTGCAGTGCGTTCAGTTCTGTTGTACGGTTGCGATACGTGGAGTATGCGTGTGGGCGGTGTTCGTCGATTGGAGGTTTTCGACAACCGATGTTTACGTAGCATGGCTAGGATTGGATGGAGTGACCGGGTGAGTAATATTGAAGTTAGGAATCTGGTATTGGGTGGCACTTCTGAGAATAGCTTGTTTCAGCGTATGAAACTCGGTAGACTGCGCTGATTGGGTCACGTGTTACATATGACGAACTTTCGTCTATCATATCGTGCCCTATTTTGTGTTCCTCCTAAGGAATGGAAGAAGCCATGTGGAGGCCAACAGATGACGTGGCAACGTGGGATGGGAAAATGTACAGCGAAGTTAGGTAAATTAGGAGTCTCACACCTTCGTGGTTGGGTTCCGAAAGACTCGTCGACTTGCTGGCTGGATACACTGAAGGATATGGCAGTGAACCGTGAACAGTGGCATTCGTACTGTCATTTTCTATCGAATCAGAATGATTGGAAACACGCACGTTTGTACAGTTCGACTGTGTTTCGTGTGTTGGCTGCATCAGCATCTTATCTTTCCCGGCCTGTATTGGTCCACTCCCTGTTTTCTTTGGATATTCACTCTTTTTACATAAACGTGTAACCCTGGGAGAGGCAGCAGTCAGTGAGGCTTGCCTTGCTGTTTAACGCTGAACGGCGATGATGCCTGCGAACATAATTCATACATACGTTTTGCGAACATGTGAAAGGAACGGCAATGGGCTCCCCAATATCTTGCTTCATTACAGAGGCAGTGATGCGGGACCAGGACAAGATCATCCTGCCGGACATCAAACCAAAACTGTGGCTGCGCTCTGTCGACGACGCATTCGTAATCATTGAACGTTCTGAACTGCAAGGAACTTTCACTGTCGCCGACAAAACATGACAACAGTCTATCGTTTCTAGACGTGCTCGTCACGCGGACAAATGCAAGCACATTGGAAACATCCGTATCCCACAAAAAAGCACACTGATCAAATCTTACAAGTTCTAAACAACCACCCATGCTGCCCCAGTAGAAGCTGCATCAAGAAATTCTTCAAAGAAGTAATTCCACTGCAGCACTGCGGAGCGAAGGAAACAAGAAGAAAAACATCTGTTTTAACTGTTTCTACATGACGGGTACACACGAAGCTTCAACAAAAAAACTACTGAGAGACGATCGTCGAGGGGACCAAAACACGAACCATCCTGCCGTACATCAAACATACCTCTGAAATGACAACAAGATTGCTCGAGCCCCATGGAATTAAAGTGGCGCACAAGTCAACAAGAACCATACGAAAGATTCTATCGAAGATCAACGGACCGACAGCTGGCAGGAATGGATCTAACGTTGTCTATCATATCACCTGCAAAGACCGCGAAAAACAGTACACCTCGACTGGGGATGAAACGTTTGCAGTCAAATTGCCCAGCTCAGCAAACAAACCAATGTCATTTATATATATATATATATGTATATACATATATATATATATATGCACTTACAAAACTCTATAAAGACTTTATGGGAACCATGGCGAAGGACGAAAATAATGAAAGAGAAAGATGAAGCGAAAAGGAGCCATTGTGTATAGTGCTCCACACGTACAGTAGCTCTTCCTTTCCCCACCTTCGCAGAATCGATTGCCCATCGACACGCATGGTTCGTCAGTGAGCTTGATACCATTCGAATTAGAAGTTTAAGTTAGCGGTCCCCAACCGGAGCCTTTGACCGAACAGTCTGACCTACAATTCAGCATCACTAACTGAGGTTCGCGTAGCCCTCTGGGAACCGGTGGCCGATTGCTTATTTCACTTGCCCCTTGGATAAGGCCAAATATCCAGAAGCCAGTATACACCCCCGCGCCACAGATGTTTGTGAGTATACATTCGCATGCTCCGTATGATGTCCGTGATTAATTTATAATAAGGATTTAGCTATCCTTCCTGGTGAAACCTCGTGTGGTTTTATGCCACTCCAAGATTCAAGGTCATAGTTGCCGGTTCCTCTCTCCGTGTAGTTAGCCGTAGTGACTTTGGAGCATGCCCCTCCAGGTACACTGATGCATGAAGCCTCATAAGAAGTGACTGATTGTCAACGACCAGCCAACTCTATTTGTCTTCTCACTGGCGCAGATACCTCCGTCACGTGAAGATAGAGCATAGGCTTCCTCAGCGGAGGGAGCTTGAGACGCAAGTTCATTTGGGGGCATTTTGAAATACGTCCAGGGCGGATGGCCAGCTTGGAGCATGAGACATCCACCGCCGACCATGCTTACATACTTGAAGGTTCGAATTTGCCGAGTTAAAGTTGGACGACCCATTGATTACAGTGGCGAGTGTACTATAAATTATCGCTTTCAAAGTTCTCTCTACCAACTTGCCGTTGGGTCGGTAGTTAAGACCGCAATGGTTCGCAATCATAGTAAGCCGGAAGTTATCGAGGTTGCGTGCTTATTACAGCTGCTACTTGATCTACAAGCAGTGAGTTTTTCATACTGGACATGTGTACAGAGAGTGCCAGCTGGGCAGCCGTTGTGACAACATCTTTGGCGGTGCTGGAGCTTCTTTACGAGAACCGATCAGCACTGAAAGCATATGTATGTGAGACAACTAAGTGATGTTTATTTTCGATTTTTTGCTTTTTGGCGTATTCGTCTGTTTGTAAGCGGATTTTAATTCTTGCGCGTCTGTTTCCAAAGAAGTCTTGAAGAATGTAGTTAAACGACATTACAGTTATGACGCGTTTTACGGTAACATATAGGAATTCCTCGATGGTTGCCGATTTTATATCAGAATTCTTGACCAATAGTCTAGGTATGTAAGTACTGATCTGTGAAAGCAATTTGTTTTTTGATTTTCTATTCATTGTTTCGTTGACGCGATCGTGTCATTGGTACAGTCTGAAATGAATTTCCACACTGATACGTTTTGTACCGGTTCGTCTTTCTGGATTTTGTGCAGAAACAAGATCGATAAAGCGGGGAAATGTGTTTATCCAGTGGAACTTTCTAATTCTGAGAAAACTGTCCAGGCTATAGAAGATTCTCCACCGGCGGTGGTCGAGTGGGTTAAATATCTGTCACCAAAATGATTACAGGTTCGAGTCCCAGCTCCGGTGGTCACTTTGGTGGTGGACGGTAAATCGCTATCACCTGGCTGGTTACCACACCTGGCCTACCGGGACCTTACGTGTTTCTGTGCCGTTCCAAGTTTCAAGACCAGGATTGTCGTAAAACGGGTGTTGTCATTTAGCAGACAAATATCTTCGAATCAAAGATATATAAATAGTCAATTTGTCACACGATCAGGTTGTAGACCACTTGTTGGATAATGACAAGTGGGCCAGGATCTGCACAACTATCAGTCTATAGAAAGGCAACATGGAACGGACAGCACATACATTTTCACAGCTTTGTGCCGTTACAAGCGAAGAGGAACCTAATATGCTGTTTAGTTGGTAGGGCAAGAAGAATATGTACGGACGACACAATTGAAAATGAACTTCGTTTCCTGCGAAGCGTATTCGTACAAAATGGATACCCCGAAAGATTCATAAATAAAACTATGGAAAAACACGAAGTAAGACAAAAAGTAATAGGACCAGTAAAGAAACCCGTATACGTTCGTTTGCCTTTCAAAGGTGACACCGAAGCGGAAATTATCCAACGGAGACTGTCAAGTTCAATCAGTGGAACATTCTTTGCTGCACAATTAAAAACTGTATTCACATCCAAACCGATCATGTGTTTCCAACTAAAGGACAGACTGCCAGATTCTGCAGCCTCATTCTGTGTGTATTCATTCACCTGCTCCTGTGGGACCAGGTATATTGGCCGCACGACCAGGCGTCTGTCCGATCGCGTTCGAGAACACCTTCCGGCTTGGTTGAGCACAGGAACAATTAAGGCAATCACTAGCGCGGTGTGTTCACACCTTGTCGAGTCAAACCACTCAGTGAATGTGACAAGTGCTTTTCGCACCATCTACACAGTTAGGAGCGGACAATCAAGAACTGTCAAGTGTCGCATCTTGAACACAGCCGAAGCCGTATCTATCCGTTTATGTAACCCCCCTCTATGCGCTCAGAAACAATTTGTCCAGACTCTTAAACTTCCTTGGCCCACTTGTCATTATCCAACAAGTGGTCTACAACCTGATCGTGTGACAAATTGACCAATTACACAAAAATACAGACATTCTTAGAGTTGTGAACTGATGTGATTGCAAGCCGACAATTTTCCTTGAACCATCTCCAGACCATATTTAATGTTATGTATTGGCATATATAAATAGGGCATATTCGCAGTAGTAGGTTTATTTGATGTTGTTTATTTAAGACTCATCGGCAGTAAGCATAGTTGGACAAAACCTCGGAAAACTTGGATTTTTTGAAGCCGTGTAAATGGCTGATTTGTCGCGTTAATTGAAACTAGTAGGTCGGTGACCGAAGTATGAAGCTCGTTCACAACTTTACCGGGGAAACTTATCTAACCGTTTTTCATCCTGAAGGCGGGATATTTAACTCAGGCCACCACACTTCACGCCGCTGGTATACGGCTCGTCGTCACGCCTGAGCTGTGGCAACAGTGAATAATTAAACTTTCGAAGTTTCCGTGCTGTAGTTGCCGGCCCACTGTGTTAGTGTAATGAATTGTGGGAATTCATGCGGTAAGCATACAACAAGAAATCCTGATCAAACTGCATCAATGTCGTAAATTTGCGATATATCGCGGAGCATAAAGTAGAGAAAAGGACTGGTGAATTTGGGGGAACTGATCACCTAATGTTTTTTGTTTACCATCGTATGTTGTGGGTGTTCTTCGGTAACCTTATTTGTGAGAGTATAAGAGTTAAAAATGCATGCCTTGCTAATTTCAGCTATCAGTCATGCACACCATCGGATCCGTCGGCATTTCGTAATCCCCGAGGAAAATTCCCTTCATTTCATATTTCACTAGTGTTTTGCCTATTCCTTTCCGCGGTATAGTGAACTCTGGCGGCTGAGGGGCATATCCCTTTCATGATCTTCATGCACCAAGTATGTCAAAAAACACTCGTGAGATACTCTTGAGGCTGGGGATGCGAAAGGATGTAATAGTGAACTGTGGACACTTGAGGTCATGTCGAATAAGAATGACTGAAAAAATATGCATTTGAACAGTTTGATGATGTATTTGGTATGTTGGCTTATACAGCGCTCTTCTTCTTTCTAGCTCCTGTAACTCCGCCGTCCATTTTTTATATTCCTACTGCGGCGTTTAACTTGGCAAGAAAGTCATTAGTCAGCGTGACTCGCCATTCCTTTTAACGTTGTATGATGATGATGATGATGATGATGACGACGATGATAGCTGACAGTCGGTCAGCATCAACTTTTCCAATAAGCCAGGTCTCGCAAGGTCATGGAAACACTACACACAGTGACATTCTACACCTTGCCTTTCAGTCGAAATGGGATGTGACGCCATCTCCAATTTTGACCTAAGTTGCGGAACGCCGCTTGAGAACTCGCTATTCAGTTGTCCACTTAGTCTCCAATCCGCCCATCAACAACTTCCTAAATAAGCTAACCTATTAATGGTTTCTAACCTGTCAAGACTAAACGTGTGCAAGGACGGACTTTTATGGTAGCACCTAACACTCGGAGAGTGGAAAATACATTTCATATCGCAGTGTAGATAATGAAAGTCTGCCACGAATGCACTGTGCCACCAGGGCATCATCGGAAACCAGTGGGGTCACCTAGATAGTTCGTTTCCAGGTGTGCGCTCAATGTCTTCTTTCCCTTAGAACGTTTTGGGTCGCAAAATTGGATGGACCTGACAAGAGTGAATAACCCTGACGCACCTCATTTCCATATGGAGAGTAGGGTGACGAGGAGTCATGTACTTACATTCGATCTAATGTGTGATGTGGCGCGTGAACGATTTCGACATACCTATCGGCCAATCCCAATCTAACGAAATATTTCAAGATATCCGTCCTGGGAATGAAATCAAAAGCGGTTTGGATACTCACGCATGTGATTATCGTCGATCTACGGTATACGAGGCGGAGGTTAAGTATTTGATGGGGTTAAAATTTGGCCAATGTGCCCGCTTCTGGAACGAAAACCTTTTCTTCACGGATCTGTTGCCCAGACTGGTGATAATCTGTGGAGGTCTACGAAGGATAAGATGTTTGTGCTACTTAGATCAGGCTTTTTCTTCGACGCTTGGGATAGACGTTCCTACCTACTTTCTTATATGAAGGGGAGTTTTTAATTGGAGGAAGTGACTTAAAACTGTCGGTTAAACTCCAGATTCGAATATCATGCTATGGAAAGGGATTGCGATGAACATTCACGTAGAAATCAACTTGTTGACTCAGTTTCTAAAGAGGGAGAAAGGGATATTGTAATTGGGTATGCAAACGAATGGAGGAAGGGCATTCCACAGCTTCGCAGTTCTGTGAAAAAGGAGAACTAAAAGCGAGCCGTGCGACACTTCTGGATAAAAACTTGTTAAAGATGTCTGAAAGTGCAACAATGAGATGGGCGGGCGAATGTCAAAGGTGTAGAACCTGACTAATCAAGATCCAGAGAACGAAATTCAAAGTGGTGGCGATAGAGAGAGTAGATATAGTAGAGCAACCGCCCGGTGATGCGGTTGTGACTGTAGAGTGGATGTTAGGAATGGATCACGGACAATCATTGATTCCAGTCTATTACAAATTTCTGAAACATTTCGCGTCGCATAGCAACATGGTGCTCTAACTCGACAGGTACTTTCAGTCAGATCGGCCATATTTCGTTAAGCTACCGTTGGCGCGCTCCTGTCCATAACTGTGGATCATACTGAACCACGTACGTCGAATCGGACCATGCGTTAGTTTTAATGCGATTTTTGCTGCAGCCGAATGGCCATCGACGCAGGCCACAAATCCGAGGCTGTCAAATGTTTGTCTGATTCGGCTATTCGCAACAGCGACGAACAAAAAATATCCGAGGAACTAAGAATTTCGACGAGCAGCAATGTAGACGAGCAGTGGGATTAAATTCAGCAGGCGATGGATTTGGCAGCAGATTTTCACCTGTGGTCCTAGACCTCGCTTTCATCAAGTTCATTCAAAACGGCTAGCAGCACTCGACAGGTGCGCTCCATCTCTCTGTTCTTGTTCAACTTCGTCATGGACGAGGTAATGGCGGATGCTTCAGGAGGTCTCCAGGATATAGGGGATCGAACAGTTGGTAGACAGGAAAGACTGGACCGTTGGGCAGAACATTTCAAGGGATCAAGTTTAACTGCCCATACGCTATCGTATCTAGTCCGACGCCTGGAGCTAGTGATCTTGGGCGATGTCACTTTGATCTCCCAACGGAAAGTGGAAGTGCAGTCGAATATTCGGCCTTCTGAAGAGGGGAAATATCTGCTCTGGTCCGACGACCTTCCCTCAGTTCTTTTCAAATTGGGTGAGAGGTGCTGATGAAATCCTCTTACCTCCCTGCTTGCGTGATATATGGAAACGAGAGAGCGTACCCGTTATCGTGGAGGTTGTGAGTCAATGATTTAAGATCCGCACTTCAAAGAAGGGTACAGACTGTGACTGCAAGCAATCATTCGTGGGATTAGTTTAATCTCGATAGTTACTACAGTGTGCTACCTTCGATAATGCTCGCCGTATTGACATCCGATCCGCGAGAGTAACAGAGGACCGTTTACGGACTGTAGAGCGAAGCTGGGGAGAGTGAGGATAAGCTATGTCGACCGAGATTACGCTACACGACGTCCCGGTGGTGCCTGCTTCGAGTCTTGCGGACCAATGCACAACGGGCACTTAGATAGACTGTACGAGACTCGTCTGAATCCGGCGGTTTGGGCTGTGCTTTGCACCTTTCAAAGTCGCAAAGTTAGTGTTGATACATGGACTGGACGACAACAGCGCCGAACTTCATACTGGATGGAGAGAAGCTGACGATTGTGGACCGTTTCACCTACCTTGGCAGCTGCGTGTCCAACGATCGTAGCTCGGAATTGGAGGTAAATATGCATATATACCAAGGCTCGGGCAGCTTACGCGCTGGATTGAAGCACTTGTGGCCGTTCGGCCTGATATTTCACTTGAATTTGAAAGGTCGTGTGTACTGGTGGTGCAGTGCGTTCAGTTCTGTTGTACGGTTGCGAGAACGTGGAGTATGCGTGTGGGCAGATGTTTGTGTCGGTTAGA
>LUCM01007565.1:9755-20911 GCA_008360955.1 Fasciolopsis buskii
TCAACGAGGTCAGTATTATCCTCCACAGGAAATTACGAATTTACTTTGAATCAAGAGTGCAACTGCACGTCATACAACAATGTCAGAAGGTAGCGAGTAGGAAACGACGCATGAATGCTGTTAGACGGCTCAAATGTAGCTCAACCAAACAGTAATGAGGGGAAGCTTAAGGACACTCTCATTGCTCTATTCACTCCCGATATGGGGGGTTTGGTAATCAACAGATATTTGCCCGGTTTTTCCTGGCGGGAAGGAGCGTTTCTTCCGGCAGATGGCGCCCAAGGTAAACAAGAGTACTTTGGGATCAGAAAAATGACTATTGAAAAATACCACATATTACCTGGCTTCATGGCAGAGAACTGAGATATAACTGTAAACCTGGAAGATAAGTAAAGGGACAGGCAACTGACCATAGAGCATCCATTTCAAGGCCGCGTGGACATTTTCCGGGTAAATGTCAACATTGTTTTCAAAATCCCGAAGAATTCCTCAGAAAAGAGAAAAAAGGTCCATTAGCTTAACGCACAGTTGAGAGACATGGACACTATTATGGGGATCTTGGTTTTATCTTCGTCGGACAAGTGCACGTTTTACCTAGTATCAGAACAGATTTTAATGGAGAGAACAAACCACCCTGTTTGATGCATGACAATAAATAAGGAAATCAAAAGACTGCTAACCAGTCAACCGTAAGAGAAATTGTTCCGTCAAAGTGCTGAAATCTGAGGCAAGATGGTAAGTATTAGTCTTTGCATGACCGGAAGGTCGCATTATTCTCTCAATCACCAACACGTTCAAATGGCGTTGCTAATCAGCGGACAACCGTTTTATTTCACGTTCCATGATGCAAGTTGACGAAGGCACGTCCTGTAGGCATTACTTCCCGAGAGCATTCACTGACCCTCTATTAGCAATTGTGACAATAAAAATATCATCACATTGTTTCCAACTATGACTATCAAAAGTAAACCAGAATGTTACAAGCTCTCAAAGTAATTCCTTCTGGTTTCTTAAGAAATTTCTCCTATGAACCTAAGCTTCCGTCATTCATTCCGTGATGCTGTGTTGTACGCTCAAGCGAAGGCCGTACAGTTAAACTACCTGTGGTGAGGTCCTGAAATCCGAATTCTTCATCGGTGTAATAAGATACAACATCAAAGTTCGCCATGCCCTACTATGCAGCTGCGAAACTTGACCTCCCCCTTCGTCGAGGACACCAGCGTTTCGAAAATATTCCTCGAAGCCAATAGGAACATCGAGTGAGAAATCATTAGACGCGTCCTCCCGTCACGTGATGATAGACGTCTATTGATCAGGATAATCGCTGAAACATCGCCTTTGGTGGCATGGACACATTTTGTGTTAACCTGCCCCTCACTTTCCTTTCCGTGCTCCATTCCCACATGAAGAGGAAATTTCAAAAAGGCTATTAGTTCGCGTACGGCTAAGAAGATGACGTCTGTTTTGGCTTTTGATTGAGACCGAAGAAATCCGAGGTGTTTCTAGCCACTTACGACGATATGCCTCAGACTTGAATTCCCTGACGTGAATGTCACATGACCTGTCTTTAGACTCAGGGTTCCGAACATAAAGGCAGTTGGAAGTGCCAATAAACGAACGGGACAACCAAAAACTTTGTCTTTTCTCGTCCATTAATTTCCCTCAATCGCATCACCTATTTGTAGTAGTTTTTTCAATAGTGTCCTTGTTATGAAACAGCTTCATAGTGCATGCATGTACAACACTCAATCCGAAACTCGTCATTCCCTCGTAGAGTGCACGAGATGCAACTTGATTATTACCAATTTTGCGAAGGTACATAAAATTTGATTCTTTTGCTCACACGCTTCTTTTCGACCAATTGTGATCGACAATTCACGTGGCAGTATCGTGTTTTGGCCAGGTACCGCGCACGAATGTTTTCCCCAAATCCGACACTCTTGAGCTTGACAAATACGATTATATCGGCTTAAGATGAAATCAATAAACATTTGTTCGCCTGCGATATCAAGCACAATTCAACGATCTGATTTACACGACCGAATGTGCGAATTTAAGCAGTTAGTCTCAAAGTGTTGAATAAATATTTCACGGCAACTCCAGAAATTACATGTGGCATAAGAAAATAGTCAGTAAGACGAGGTATTCGTTACGACCTCAAGGCAAACTTGCTTGACGTGAGGCCCAAAGATGTCGGAATAACCTTCAGCCACAAAGACGAATCAGCTCAATACAAACCGAGAGATATGAAGTTCGGACAAGTTCGTGTGCGGGTTGATGGAGCTTAAGGGGCTTTCTCGACACTGACCATCGTCTCCCTTCGAGACATTATATTCGGGTGGGTGTTGTATCGCGCGATGTAGTTGAGCAAAACGTTGAGTACCTGTCCGGCTGCCATGATCGCTAAAAGAGTTCGAGCCTCAGTCATGGCGCGATGCATATGCGTCGCTGATGTTTGCAAATAAGGATGGTGGGCTGAGTGCTGACTCCGCGTGATGAACTATTTCCTGTCCCATAAATCTTGCAATGGCCACTTATTCTGCATACCGCACTGGACTACTCACATACTTGTCAGCAAGCAAATCAACAAAGGTTCACTCAGCCCATGAGCAGCCCGTTTAATTACCAAGACCCAGCTACTTGCATATTGCCTTAGTTCACTCCAAGAAAAGGTGCCGCGGAAAAAATATTATTGACGAACAAATATCACCATTCATTAGACTTATCTAGGATTACGGAGCCAATTGGCCAGGTTACTTTCCAATAACCATAATCCAAAAGTAACGGGTAAGCAATGCTAACGATAAATATCTCTGGCCATCGAAAAGTTGGATCTGTTTTGCTAGCGACAGAGAAAAGCACAACTTGACTGGTGCACATAAAACATCCTAAAAGCATAAAAAAGCATTACTACAAAAACCCTTGGTGGGAACTCGCCTCATCATTACTATTCAATCAGAATACCAAATGTTGCAGCCTCTCTATTGTCAATTTTTTTCTCATACTGGAGGAGAAAACGTACTTGAGTCGAAATGGTTTCAATACCCTAGGGGATTGAATCGTGCTCACGCAAAAAGATTGCTATATAACCAAGCGAAAAGCGATTTTCCACATTCAAAATAGGTTAGATGATCAAATGTAAGCATTTTCAATACTTGAAATCGCCTAGAATATTGGTCAAACATGCATCGTAATCCCTATTGCTTACGAATCCCTCACCTCTCAAGGACGTTACCCTTTGATCGTCTTTCCAACTGTAACTGAGCATCTTAGCGAAAGTTTAGGAATCACAATTGTCGACTAAAAGCTTCACTGACAACCCGTAGCATGTTACCGCCTTGATTTAAATTGACCAAAAGCTGCATAATCTGGAGCACCCGGAGACGGCTTCAAACGGTTAGGGAGCCACATGCTCCGTGTTATTGTTCACAAAAATCAAGTCATACGATCGAGGTGGGGATTCCTAAAGCAACCTATTTTTGTTTGAAACAGTGAATTGGTACCTCGGTCACGTGAAAAGCATGGATTGTGACGAATAATCTTTGATATATAGAATGAGTTCGGACGAGCGGGTTTTCCGTTTATTTCCAACGGTCACCGGAGTTCCGACGGTACAAAGTCTGTGAACAGACTGGTGTAGTGAGTACAACCTCTAGCACATCCACTCACTGCCAAAATACAAGACAACCCAAGAATGTTTCTACATTTTTGGACTCCGAAATGATATTGTAACGAAAACGACCATTCCGTCCGCAAATGCCAAACCAGAAATCAAAAATAGTGATTTGCACAATATATTAGCATTATTTTGTTATGTTTACTAAGGCAAACAGCAGTCACGACAATTGTTTGTACAAACGGAAGAAATGGAAGCACAACAAAGTAAAATTAATTACGACTCGTATTGTCTCAGTAGGCAAACACATCTGAGAGGAGGGGATGAACTAGGGTCAAGAAATATATGCAAAAATTAGCTGTCTAACAAGCAAAAAATCGTTTGATTTATCGGATAAGAATAGTTACCGGGTTCGTGACGAGCAATCTGAAGGTCAAAAACCATTGAATTTGGCTGGTGAACTTTCTCAACGATATATATATATATATATACATATATATATATATGTATGTATGTATGTATGTATGTACGTATATTGCATCATGACCGATTCAGTATCACAAGGAGTTGATTATCCGTCACATAACAGTTCCCATGATTGATTAACATGTTGGAAGCGCTGGTAAACAGTAGACGAAAAATCAGAAAGTATTTTCCCAAGAAATATCTTAGACGTACGGCTGTTGCTCTTGGTATTTTGGAGTGGAAGGATAAGAGGAGAGTGAACAAGTAAAAAAAAATTGCTACACTGAGATGGACTGACTGGAGTTACAAAGTACCACAATGTGTACAACAGAGAATTCGCGTGCCAGGAGGAATTGCTTTTTGTTGTGTGTGAAAGCAAACCCGAGAATCATCAAATTCAAACGGTCACCTCGTGTCATTTAATACACTTGACATACAACGCCTGAGCTTTGGACAGCACAGATATTAGGGGTATTGTTGGCGGATAATGCTGTGGAAGAAAACGGGACATTTTTGTTAATTCCCACAGGCAAATGCATAGGAGTGCGTTGAGCCCAAATGACAAAGATTTAGGCTTTCTGAATGCTTAACAATCGCATCGGACGATTATCAGGAAAAAAAACCCACCGACCATTGGCATGTTTCACAGCAGGGGGCAAATAAACTTATTAGACAGTGCCATAAACCGAATACGGCAACGGAATAGATGATGAAAAGGCGAAAGGATTACTGGGGACAGACAAGTGGCGAGTTCCGGTTACCGGAAGTAGCCGCGACAAATAATGCACACAACGGGGACCGATAAGTCCTCGTACGCAAGGGAATTCCATTATCTGGTGTTACAGTCTGACAATGATAAACAGCAAGCGAAAGTGAAGAATGTAAACTAACATATTTTAAAGATTCCACTGTCGTCGGCAGCGTTTGCTCATAATTTGGTAGCTCGTGCATGCGCCTTCGCATAGGGCAGAATACTTCCTATTCTGGCACACGTATATCATATAAAGTATCAAATGATATCATCAAAACAGAACCGGTTCTCTAAAGCGTGTTGTGCCGCTGGCTGGTTGGAACGACAGCAGATCAGATGGTGAGGAAAAATGAAATGTAGTCACGTAGCGAAAGGGGCAACTAAGCTAATGAGGATCAAAACAACGGGGAAAAGCAGCAATTATAACAATCCTAATAGACTAAAGAGCCACACTGCATTGAAAGAGTGCAAACACGAAGAGGGCACAAATCAATCCAAAAAAAAATTGAAAAGGTATTTTGAGAGAATAGTTAGCCCGCAGTAGAATACCGGTAGATAAGCAATTATTCAAAAGGTGGAATCAACGTCCGACACACCATTACGAAACCATAGAACCAATGTACGACTATATCATTCTGTTTAAGAATCATAAGCTTAGTGGCAAAAGCGTTCAAATCACAGCTATTTTCCTCGGTCTTGAGTCCCAGTTGGAGGCACACTAGATGTGCATAACAGATGAGTAACAACAAGGATGAAACAGACGTCTAGTGCTTCCACCTTGTCTCATTGGGATGAGTTAAGTGTTGCGTAAAACACAATGAACAATCCTGTGTATTATCGAATTCTTTAATACGAACAAAGATGTGATGTTGATAAGGACGGGAACAAGGCTGACGGTAGGAATACAGATTAAAACAAACGGAGCTAATTTGAAATCAAAGTGTGAATAGGTTTCGAGGCGTGCAAATCCATGTCGACAGTTGGAAGACAATCATGTCCAAAGCTTTTGCATTATAGTGGATGACAATTCTGATTATTTTTTTCGGTTCAATTGAAAGTGAAAATGGAGACTAACAATTAGCATTTTGTCAATCAACCGCTTGCTAGACTGGTATGGTTATATCCAAAAACAGCTGACAACACAAGCAACCGTTGAAACAAACGTCAACATTCGACGCTGACATTCATGCGGCCGGACACAAGTGTCAAAACTGTATTTAAACTGTTCGTTTCTCGCAAATGAGATAAACTTAACGTGCCAACCTGCATACGACGATTATTGCAATAACATCACCGACTGACTTGGTCTTATTTTAACACTTTTCTTGAGAAATGTTACAGTAAATTGTGCGAAGACCAACCAAATATTGACTTGGTCCTAAGTTTCTATAATTCACCAACCAATAAACCAGCTAGTGTGGTTATTCTTAAGCCTGGGCATTTGATTCGGTGTTACTCTTACACAATTCGTTTTCTAACTCAACAGCAGAGATCCTTAGAGAATTCAAGCAAGGAAAATACCCCTCTCTTCAAAACAAGCAAAACTGTTCATTTTCGAAAACAAAATATCTTGTGGACAGACTATTGTGCTCGTTCGCAAACAGTCACTGAGTGGTTTTTAGACGATACCTTAGCCTTTATCTGTAGATTCATGCTCGTTGTCAACCGCCTGATGGTACCTCAGCAACATGCGGTTCCATTACTCTGTAATGGCTATCTTCAATTCCTATGGAGACTTGCGTTGTTTCTTCTGATAACCCGCTTTCTTTGTTTGAGTAACGGAAATAAGCAGTCTTCGACTCAGTGATCTTATCTTCTTTGTCTCTTTTTTTCACCTTATTAGTGATATACAAGGTCCAAGATTTTTCAGAAAGGTGACACCAACCAATTGAAGGCAGGCAAATGCAGAGACGACAAGCTGCGTGGAGTAAATCGTCGATTCGACGAAATATACGCCCGAATGTCACATTGTCAGCCGGTCAACACAGACCCACTCCATTGGTTCATCCAAATTATATTTAGTCGACTCGGGGATATAAATGCACCTCCGTGACCGAGGCCCATGTTCATAAATCCATGAGAAACAGTGCAAATTAGGCAGAAGAAAATGACTGGCTACCAATCGCATTTGTTAGCGGGGACCGATTTGCATTCAGATGTTACGAATACCCTTACGGGATATCTAGTGCCACCTCTGAGTAGTGCATCACTGTATCATTTCAGTTTTTTTTGGAACCGCGCCAAAGAGTTTTGGAGTTTTGAGAACTATCACCATTGGCTTTTTAAGACTTCGTCCTCGTAGGCTTCAAAAGTGGTTTACCTTAGCGGCGAAAACCTGCGTGTTCGTACCAGGATTTATGTTGATTGTCTATGCGATGTCCCTAAATTTACCGACGGATATACATCCGTCAGATCGCGCGCGCATGTTTTGACACAATCCCGGAGGAGTTAGATATAATTTCGAAATAAAACGGAAATTGGCTTCGATCTTCTAGTTTGCGAATGCCACGCTAACTCAACAGAACAGACAAGAGTGCGCTGTGCAATCTGAAAGTACAAATCTACAAGTGTCTGATCTTAATAACAAACCTCCTTATATTCTCTCATGAAAAGGTAGAATGCACCACAACTGCGTTTCAGCAGGCCCTATTAGTCCGAAATCACAATGGGAAGCAATAACACGAATCATAAGAAGAAGAACATTTCCGGTGAGCAGTACCCATCGCATTTATTGGACTAAAGTCAAATCAGATGAGTGAGAAAAAAGAACCGGATCTACCTGGATGACCCAGATTTCCGAAGGAGGAAACGATTCCTGTAATCAGTCAAATAAGTTCAAATAAGACTGTTTGGGATGATGGGTGAATCAATAAAGGAGTGTTGGTGCTTGCAGAAACTTTTATTTTCAGCAAGAAATCAGACACGGTCGACAGGTGAACCTTAATTGCTTCCGTTGTAGCAAATCAAAATCCCTATTATGGTTTAAAACACGTGTATTTATCGGTCCGTTTGTGTCCAGACGGCTAACCGGGTAATTGGAACACCAGATAGTCTGAAAGATTCTTGTCCGAATTAGGGGATTGGAAAACATGACAACGTTGCTTCGTCTTTTCCCGTCGATGCCCAAAGCAAATGTTTCCAATCTGGACAGAGAGTTTGTTGATGTTTTTTTTGAAAGAGGTCAAACTTACTAAAACGATGATTCGGGTCCTCACAATCCTGATATGTTTCATATGCCACGTACCGCTAATCTGAAAAACACAGCTGATAGAACTAATGAACGAAATTGAATATCTTCAACGGCCACTTGGAAGAGTTTGACAAGTGTTGCAAAATGCGTTGCCTCCGATGAGATTCCAATCCACGCATGGACGCGTTTGCCCTAACAGGTGAGCTACGAATCCAAGCCAAACAGTTTCGCGTATAACATTTAAGGTTTCAATTGCACGTAAATGAATCGACCGGAGGTGGCCAAGTGGACTAAGCGTCTGTTGCCCCGGAAAGGCCGGATGTTCGCGTTTTAGATCCGCCGGTCACTTTGGCAGTTGAGAGCAACTCGCTATCGCCCGACCCGTTCCGGCATCTGGCTGAAGAACTCCACAGAAGACGAAAGATTCGAATGCAAGAACGTCAGCGATTGCCGCTCTGAGACTCAGAAGCGACTGCCATCAATCATCGCTTGGGGGATTTCGTGGACCCCACTCCAGTAACTTAACTGGTCCCACATGAGCCAACCCACTGGCTAACGTTTTCATACCTTTTCCCCATACCATCAACCGACCACCTTGAACCATTTTACAACCATTAATTGCCCCGGGGAACAGCGCACAATGAGGCAGGCGGTCTGTGGGCATGTACAACCAACTCAACCTATTCTGACCCAATGCCTCTTCTAAGAACTTGACTTTAGAATTTAATACCTTACGTCTAACTGTTCAGTCACTCACAAAATCAAATAGGTTAGAAGGGCAGGAATTCTAAGAACCTAAACTAGCTTTTCCAAAGAAAGGTGAGGGTTTCATGACGCAGCGAGCTGTACAGGTGGACGAAAGTCATCAAATAAGTCACTCCCAAAAATGAGGCCAATAAAACATTGATAAACGATAACTCGCTGGGCCCCAAAAGTCAGCAAAATTGAAAACCTGCTAAAAAGTGCCCTTTGAGACGAGAACCGAAACATCAAACGGCCAGAAAAAACTTCCAGTTCAAGTACGGAAACCTGGGAACGGATGATGTCAATCGTAGTGGCTCGTAGCATAAAGTAATCAGGCGTAAAAGCTACGGAAAAAGTGGACGTAGCCCCCCGGTGAAACCAAAATGTGTCAGCGGTTTTTGACCGCAACCAAGTAAAACCGGGATGTTCGCATTTTTGGTTTGCTTTGCAGTTGCAGTCCGACAATTCCCCTATGGCGCTCTTGGAAATCGGGAAGAAGACATTCGTAGTGTTCATTACCCAGGAAAAAGAAGCTCTCCCTTGAAGGCTGCATTTGAGGAAACAGGCAATCGCGTTCAATAGTTCCAGTTTTGTTCTTCTAACCATGAACTTGTTCCAATTAATATATTATCGGGCCACAAGCTTACGCCAGTCGTGTCAAAAATGTTGCACAGTTTGGGGAAACTGATAGAAGACATAGTTTTTTGCTGATAAGCGCCCACAGACGCTTCACAGCATAATGCTGAACGTCCAACTGAAGTGGAATCCTTCACCTCGTTGCCATCGGTCCGTTTTATTGGATCCAAGATTGTTTTTCAAGCCACCAATCGACTGTTCTGCTTAGTCCTTCCAATGCGTTTTTTGTTTACTGCATGTTTTGCAGCCCCTCCAATCAGCAACGATATACATCGGTCGTATCACCAAATTCGTACGCGAAATTTCTGACACTGTGAGTTGTGATCACTCAAAAACTTGTTTAAAGCTGCCGATTCACGAAAAATTTTTTTTCACGTCTAATCGCAAGCCTGTTGCGCTTGAGCATGCGACTCGTTTGCGACTTCAAGAGGGCAAGAACTGGCTATGCTGCCAGGCCCTGCATGCTCTCCCATAGTGCGAGATGCAACTCCCCCTATCTCATTTGTTCCGGGAATCCGTCTCACAAATGTTACATCTGTTTTGTCTATTAAAGAGTAGCTACATCGCGGTTGCCTCTAAGGAATATTGTCTCAACTTTTAGTGGAATGCCCGAGTTGTGAGTAAAAAATTCTGGGTACGAGAAAGTTTAACTTGACGTCCCTACAGAAGGTCAGTTAATCTAACGTCCAGAACTATCCGGTATCGGAAGGACTTCATGACGATTCGCAGCTATGGTAGTCTGAAGCGGACTTGAAAGCGCCCTTACAGTTAAGGGAACCAGCAAGAAAGAGTCCCCGAAAGAGGTCTACCTTCATTATTTCTGCATGATCAATTGACGGCAGTGGAAGAGATTCCTAAGGACTGGTGTGAATCGGTGACTGTACCGATTTACAAGTGATAGATCCTGAAGTGAAAACCACAAAATTAGTTCAGTAAGCAACACATCAAAACTATTCGCACGCATTATCCGCGGCTGATTATCTAGTGCTTGGGAAAGGTGTATGCGTGAGAACCAAGCTGGTTTCTGCCCAGGTCAGTTTGTATTGACCAAATTTCCACTTTGCGACAGGTCTTAGAACAAACGCTTATGTTCCGTAGACCAACGGTTTCTGTTCTTGTTGAATTCAAGAGTGCTCTCGACTCAGTGTGTCAGACAGTCCTCTTTCGCTTCCCCCAGCTAATGAGTGAACTGGTGAAATTCGTTTCAGTTAGTTCTATCCTCATGTGAGAATAGTAGTATTAGTATTTGTTTGAAGAGGAGGCTGTTCGTTAACTTAGAATGTGACGCGCATTGATGTGTGGTACTGGGTGAGTGCCTACGTATGCTGCAGCTTTTCCTCGGTCGTCTGAACGATAGTGTAGGTATGTGTGGGAATAGTTTTGCGTCTTGGAAGTGTGAAATATTGTTGTAGGACTGAAATGGCTCGAACCTACTTTTGATCTTGCAGAGGAAGAAATCAATGAACTAGATAGTCTTAGTTTTTTGGGCATTTATGTTTCACCAAGTGGTTGGATATCAACGACAGTATCCGCACGTACAGTGAAGACTCGATTGTCATTCACCAATTTGAGGCATTCGTGGCGTCGGCGTGAGATCCGGTTTTTGAATAAAGTTCGAGTATATGCAACAGCAGTGAGGTTAGTATTGCTCTGCGGATCCGAAACCGTAGTGGTTGAGAGTACAAGGTATAAGAAGACATTCGCTGTTTGAACATAGTTGTCTTCGTCTTATTGACAGAATACGGTGAACGAGA
>LUCM01007565.1:20936-41112 GCA_008360955.1 Fasciolopsis buskii
TAAGGGTTGGCATAAAAAAGGTGTAATAAGAAGAGAAGAAAGAAAAGAGAAAACAGTCCTTGAGTATTATCAACAGATGCACTTTCTACGAGAACTTATCCGATTGCAACTCGGCGGTGGTGGTCAAGCGGTCAACATCACCGCGATCCAATCCAAAGGTTACGGATTCCAATCCTTTTACCTCTGGTTAACTCTCCCATTTCTCAGCCACAATCCCCTTCCGGAAAATGACGTACATTTCATGAATAAAAGCAGCAAAAGACAAAAAAGATGAACAAAATATAAATTAATGTCATAGCGCCCATTGGACACGCGTTTCCAATCTTCCATTTGCATGTGTGCATTCACCAAATCCTAACCAATCGGACGAGCCCATACGTACGTTTGTTACCGCATTAGTGTCAAGTTTTCCAAATTTTACGTGTGACCTTTGCCTCGCAGGTCACATGCATTGAATACAAATATTTGCCGGACTGTTTCATCCGGTTCGTTTGTTTGCCTCGGCGTGATGATCACGGCTAATGCATCCATTCTCGTTTAACTTCACTATAGTCTGCAGTAATTTTCTCTCAGATTCGTCTCCAGTTCTGCCGGGATCAGCAGTTTTTTTAAGCGAACGTCAACTAGATAGAAACCGCGAACTAAAAAAACCATTCTTCTAAGTGAAGACACGCGTGAGGATAGTGGACGTACAACTGGCCGAATTGAGAAAATGTCTCGGACAATGCTAAGTGTAGATAGTGGTTAGTGTTCGACACTAAACTGCTCAAAAATTTACCCTAATCACCGAAGTGATTTTGAACAGGGAAACCAACAACTCTATATTTTTGACCCCACTGGGACGACCCAATAATTTCAGAGGTTCGACAACAAGATCAGAGAGTTGACAGTTAGGAGCAAGAAAGCATGAACTACAAAGTTGGAGAACAGATTTGTAAAGTGCTGTACTGTTCGCTATCCACGACGAAAGGGAGATTTCGTGGACCTTATGGGGTAGAAATCCGGCGTGTTTGGTGGCGAAATTTTATTTACTTACACGTGAAACGGTTTACACTACAAGTGATACATTATAAAGAGAACGCCACTTGTAAAAAAAAGATAAATTAGGAAAATCCATGAAAAACAGCGCTATAGAAACGAGGTCCGAAAAATAAAACCAAACTAATGTGAACGGAAAAGAACGAAACAACGACCAGGCAACGAGCACATGAATGCACAGTGGACGATACCGAACCTTATTGGGAAAGGAAATCGCGGTAGACGAAGCTAATTTACAAACTGGTAGCAAAATTTGGTTCTGTGGCGCCGGATCGTTTGTATAACCGAACACTGTCTCTCCAGTGATCACAGACACACACACACACACACAATGTTCGCACGCTCTCGTCTAATACATTAAACGTTTCACGACTACTGACTGTCTAACGCGGCACAGAAAACTAAACTTTGCGTGCAGCAGGGGATACAAATGTGCGTCCTGATGGAGAACAGTAAGAAGAAGGAAAGGTGTTCGGAAGAGCGAATTTGAGTTGAGTTCGAAATTAAAAGGCGATTTAAAGCGGTCTTAATATAGCAAACATAAAATCGTTAATGAATCCACGCGAAATTAACCGACAGTGGTGCAAGGTGTTGAAATAGAGTTGTGTGTTGGGAACGACACATTCAACACCAGCCAACATGTAATCCAGCCGTCTCTCACCCCCGTTAGGGTCAGGAATGGCAGATCAGAATACCAATGAGTGGCTTCGCTGTTTTTTTTACGATAGTGAGATAGCCAAAAATGGAGAGAGAAGAAGCGTTCGTATTTAGACGATTGCGTTTGAACGAACGAACTATTCTTACGTTCATGGGTCTACTAAAACAGTTGCATTCTGCCACCCGACGAGCACTAACACTTTCAATGTTGTTAAAGAAACATGAACCCCGAAGCCTACTAACCGACAAAATAATCTGATGAAAAGATTGGTACCAGATAGGTTCAAGTGAAGTTTGAAATGGGAGTTCAGCGAGAACTGTCAGTCGATGATTACTCTCAACCCCGTTACTCAAGTACAAGCGGATTTGTTTCGACTTATATGGAATGCAGTATCGATCAGCGTGTCCCGGAGTTCGTGCATTTTAGATGTACTAATCAAAAGGAGTGATGTCAAATGAGGGAATAATTTCAATTCTTGGCCGACTGGATAGTTATTGGCAAAAAACCGAGAAGAAATTGTCCACACCCAGATCGTATCTGTTAGAAATGCTACACAGTGCATATAGAGACAACTGGGGGATTTCCTCTTCCATCCATCCCAATAAAATGGATGGAACCACTTGCATGCTGATGGGAAACCGATGATATGGAGGTGGGGAATGGAAGAGATCGTACATGTGGCGAACTCTACACAATGTACTATTATATTCGATGTGACCGTTTTCGTCGTTTGACGTGGCGCCGACGGCGAAAATAGGTATTGCCATTTTCCCCATGGAATGCATGTTTCTCGAATGGCTCATTTGCAGCATCGACTCCAGTTCCGTTGAGCACTTTCTAAATGGTTACCCAGTATTAAGTGTCAAAAAACACAGCTTATACTTCCTTTGTTGAGCTAAAGACCGTTTTATACCGAGGATAAGTGTATAATGAAACCGAAGTGTGTAAAATATCGTCCGGAAAATGTGCCGAGATTCTGAAGCAGGAAAGACGGACTATGTGATACCGAGGGAAAAGGATTCGTGTATTGGCAGGTAATCGCCTGGATATTTTTGTCGAATCCCATTGGGTTCTAGTGCCGAATTGGATTCACTAGAGCTAGATGTCGAACGATTTTTACTCGCTCTAATTCGAATTAACTTTGATTATCGTACAAGCAATGGTCGTTGTTCCTATCGTGGAATCCGAGTAGAAAGTATCCCCATAATTTTGGTGTACAGTATAAGAAAAAACGAAGCATGTTGAGGAATGTTGCAACATCACTGCCCATTAAATGCATGACAACTTCTATCAATAAATGGGATCTGAAACAGAACATCTGGTAAGGTTGGCGTGTGCCAGTGTGTAAATAAAGTCAACAGTGAAAGTTCTGCCAACTCACATCAAACTGAGGCAGGATATCGACTACGTCACAGAGACAACCAAAATCAGATCGAAAATTCAGCGAAGCAGATATTTAACATGAATCACCCCATGTTGCAATCAACAAGCTATTCAGATTTTATTCGTCATATCCGTACCCCGATGGCAAGGTCGAATAAAAGATAAAAGGCAGAAAAGTACAAGATTAGCATAAGGCCATCTTGACCTGTGACCCAGACTGTCACAAATTTGGTTACGATGACCGAATGACCGGGACGAGACTACCACAATTCAAACGGATGATTCATTGTTCTAAAGAGTGTTTTTGCATACCGACAGATGAACAAAATTTTCCCGACAGCACACGACCAGTTTCACTGTTATTGCAGCTCTTCGGGTATGCGTACCCGATACTCTCCTGAGAAACTAAGGAAGGAGCGCACCATATTGAACAGGGGGGTATCGGGTGCGCACACCTGAAGAGCGGCAATCATCGCCAAACCAGTAGTATGCCTCCCAACTAGGATGAAACAGCTATACAGCACTTCCATGACTTTCACTCCCAAATTGGACATTGACACCGCATGATGAGTCACTTGGGAATCCGCATTAAAACTGCGACAACTGCAAACTACAGATGGCTTTATTTCAACTGTCGATTTTAATAAGACTACAAATGAGCACACTCAATTGGTTAACAAATTACACGGATTATATCGTTAACGGATTTACATAACATCTTTCCGGAATTCCTCGGAGGGCATACCGAAGACAGCGGTGTATTTGGGACTATAGCCACCACCCAATGCCAGCTATGAACGGACATCAACATCGATTATTGTCAAGTTAGTGACCGTAACAATACCATTATACTTTTATTCTAACTAGTTATATGACGAATGTAAGGCAATTCTGCGGGTGAGAATCTGCCAATCAGCTAGGCTCCAGAAGAGGAGGGACCGGAGATAACCACATATGAACTTCGTACTCACCGATATGTGGGACTCGAGAATCGGCTATTCCGGATTCGAATCCCAGAAGATAAAACATCGAGTAGCCAACGTCTTAATGATCACCGATAGGACTCGATAGTGATACAGTAACCGAGCTTCATTGGATGACACATTCTTGCCAATATGCAGGTGTGCAGTTTGGTTTTGACAGATTTCACCAAAACAGAAATGAAACAAATTCAAAATTTCCGTGTCCGATAGGGTCTCAATCATGTGCTCTACCAGCGGAGCTACGAGACCACACTAAATAATGTTCAAACATTTTGTTTAAAGAGCACTGGCTACTCCCCCAAAATACGTAAGCACATACCATCGAGTGCAATGACGGCTTCAACATTTAGTTGACGGAACGGGATTTCTCAATGAATGCATGAATCTGCCAAAAACCAAACCAGATAAATAGTCATTCCACTGAATTCTGACTGTTTGATTCTTTGGAAAACTCTGATCTTGCAACCAGATTAGTAAAATCAGGATCGGTAATAAACAGTCCTTAAAGTGAATGTCCGGGCAACTAAGTCCAGTTTGTGAAACCGTTAAACTAGAACAAATGTGCTCCGGTTTCCGTTCCTACGTCCTAGCACCGAAAATTGGTGAGAGAATTAAATATCGTAAGTTAGAAAAACTAGGGCAAAGCACAGATATTTCGAGTGCAAGACTGCGGCATTTAGCCATATCGTCTAAAGTCTCCAATCACAATGTTCTGGATATCCGGTGAACCTTAAACCTGTAATCCACCTCGAGGTAGCCCGGATAGGCCCGTTAGTTGGGTTAATCATAATCGTTTGGACAGGTTCCTGTGGCCATTTCATGGCTCAGGTGGTAGAACATACGCAGTACAGTTCGGATCCTGCAGAGTTTGGGTCAGCTCTACAAAATAAAGACATACACTTGTGCCCCAGTCGAATAGCGGCATTTCGCTGAGGCGAATCAATCCATCTAACCAATGTCTCCGCATTCAAAAGTAAACAGAGTAAACGGAAATGTGATTTGCGTCAGCCAATAGGAGCTAATCGGAAGCCTATATTTTTTATAAGTCAGTCGACAGATCAGAGGAGGAAATGGTGGATGAGTGATGGCAAACTGACCATAGGACGACGACGAATCTATTTTCATACAAAAAATGACGCGAGGATGGTAACTTTTGTAATTGTAGAACTTAGATGCATAATTGATAGTACCGTCAGTTATAGACATTTACGCGAAATTTTCACGTAACTAACTGCACAAAAGGGCATTCTGTATCTTAGAATTTTTGCGACTTATGCTATCCTTTTGGAGCGCAATATAGGATAATCAAAGTTATACTCCATGTCAACTAATGATTGACTTCTAAAACAACCACACTAAAATGGGAGATTCTGAAATGACGAGGCATACGATTTGGCTTGCCTTGAACATGAAATACTTCAACTGGCAACTGACTTGGGCGATGGTCGACCAACGGTCTTACATACTTGAGCAACAATTGACGCCCCGAACCAAACATGAAATCCGGACAGGCTGCTTCAAGTACCAAGACTAGCACATATGCATATGCATATACATACATATTTACATGTGTATTGATGTCCTCTGGTAATCAACAACGCAATGATAAACCCAAATCAATGGCACTGATGAATTACACCATGCAGTGCTGGCCAGCCTGGAGCTCTGATACGAAAGGCCTGGGTTTAAATCCTGCTACTATCGTTCACTTCTTCATTCAGCAACTTAGAAGTAGACTTGGAGATTTCTTGCAAGCTGCACGTCTGTTATAGTTGGACTAAAGCAGGCGGTGGGAAAAAGCGAGAATAAGATGAAGAATAAGAGCTGCCCATTCTGCCTTACAAGTCTTCCATTTTAGCCTTTTTGGTGTATACCTTCCAGGTTCTTGAAGCCTAAAGCAGCGCCTATCTCCATGGGAAACCAGTGTCCGTTTTATGAGGAAATCATTCGTACCACTCGAAAGAAGGCCATGAAAAAATCACCAATAAGCTTTGTTAACAAACCTCTCAGCTGTAAATTCAACAACGAATTCTATGAACCCAAAACAGAGTATACGTACTCCAATCACATTGCCACAAGTGCGGAAAATTTTGGGTCAATAAAACAGATCCACTTATTTTGGACTCGTATCCCAATGAATAGAACCGACAGAGAAGTAAGTATTGCAATATCCAAACCGGCCCACGTACTGCTCATTACTATTACCAAAAATATGGGTGAAATAAGGACATTTCCCTTATGTTCTACCGAGCGCATTTGGAGTATGTTTTAGACAAAACTTACTTGGACCAAATGTACGGCGTTGGGGAAATCGGCCGCCAACAATTGATCTCGGATCAGCCTAAAAGCGCAGAAAAAAACGAGACGGATAGACAAATTGTTCTAGGCAATAGGGAGGGGATCGAGAGGAACAAGGACAATTATCAAATCGTTAGTTTGCGCGGACCGACATTAGTTTCAGCATGGAACCACATGGTCTATGACGAGAGACAGGGCGGAGGGAAAGAGCGCGTCATAAACGGTCATAACGGAAACCGGAAGATCAGAGGACACGATAGACCAAAACAATGCAGTCTATAGTATACGCCAGGTAGAGAGAGAGGGAGAAACAAAAAAACGAACGTTAAACATCATGCAGTACATACCGACTGAGTACATACACGTGCCAGTACGAACTGGACTATATCTCTAACAATCCAATCTGGTCGTTCACACCGTTACTGTTATACCCGAAACATGTCTGGCTATTATTGGGATACGAATCATAATGTTGTTGTTGCTTCGGATGAGGGAGTGGGGTGGCGCGGGGGGGGTACGAATGTTGTTCAATGTGTGAATGGGACAAACAAAATGGCACTTAACTTTAACGGGCACTGATGTCCAGTTCGTTCGTTTCCCACACTTTGGCTTAAAAACCGTAGGAATTCTCTTCAAAGACAGTTGGTGATATCGAACCACACACACAGACAAATGTGAAGCGTGCAATAATGAACAGTCACGTAGAAAAAGTGTATTCGGATGAATACCAAGACTGTGCAAAAACTCTTAGATCATGCTATCAAATTTAAATACAGAATGGTTAGAAAAGACCTGTAGCATGGAACATGCTGATTCCCAGACAATTCGAAATCAATTAAGACCCGATCGCAGTATGAAACCTCTACGTTTTTAATTTGAGCATAGGTGAAGCCATCCACGGGTCCGATGTTTGTTTGATGAGTGAATGAACAAAGAAGGGTCGAAAAATACCACCAGTGCTACACAGCAAATAGATTGTCAAGTCTAATTCGGCTAGTAGGCGAAATTAAATCTAACCAAAGAGTAAGAGCACATTAAAATGCAACTTGTTCAAATTCTGCTCTAACTCTGCATGATAACGCGGGCAGTTTACTAAATTTTCATCCGAAAACTGACCTCCATGTTCACAGACTATCACACTAATCCGGGCACAAACTTCGCCCGTAAAACACTACGACATCATTCATTCACTACTTTCTGACATGTATCCCTGTCACTTCCAGTGCAAAAATAACGGGCGCATCTTTTCACAACAACCGTTGTTCCATATCTATCTAATACACTAACATCGTGTTGTTTCGTTCCCTATTTCATATAATCCCGTTTACTGATGTTTTGGTGACTTTTTCTTTACTTCCAATATGATGGTTGAGTTGCATGTGCCAAATACATAGCACACATGTAATATTGAGACTTTTAATGGTTCCAGGCCACTTGAAGTTTCAGAGTTTTGGGATGTTCCATCCTCAAACCTCGATATAGTGAGTCCCATTGACTGTGAGACATTCCTCATCTAATGCGTTCATGCGAGCAGGTAAAAACAAAAACACTGCCAAAGGAAAGGGATAAACTATGCATAATGTCGGTAAGTCAGATATGATTGGATAACCGTGGAATTATTGGCAGTGTGGATAGGAAAACATCGGATAGTGAGTGTTGGGAAAAGACCAACTAAATTGACAAACCAGCCGTTTGGCCCACACAAACGTTTCGTCAAGGCCCTGGAGCTACCTTGGTGAAGATGTGAAAGCGACACGGCCTGATTCGAATGTTGACTAACTGGCCGGGACCGTAAACATAATCCTACGCTCACATGGGCACCGTTTCGGTGGTTTTCTCCCAACTACGGAACGAAAACATCCAACATACACGGCTTTCCCAGCCATGTTTACCTAACCATTATTTGTAATTTATGTATTCTCCTATTTGTATGTGACTACATCAATTTTGATGGTGTTATCAGAAATGAGCTTATTCACAACGTTATCTCTTGTGGAGATGATGAATTGAGATTATTCAGCGGATTATGAAACTCCAACGTGTACCCGAGTATCATGAGGGTAAATTATCATTCAAGTTTCGATGCCAGATTTCCAGAAACGGATGCAGCGATGCCTTTTCTGTGCAACTCCGATCATCGAAAAGGCATCAATGAACTCACATCAATGCAAACAAAATCCCCAATAGCATATCCATGATATACGCGCTCCAAGTTGTCCCCATTAGGTTGGTGGAGACACAAATGTATTCACTTATCCCAATTCAGCCAGGCTGAGCATAACTAATTTAACTCCACCAAGAACAAGAAAAAAAGTATGTGAAGAGGAAGGCCCGTTTTGATGATGTTCATGCATCTGAATGCCTACGCATGGTCGAGGGTGAATGTTTCAGGATCTGAGTTGGCTGCTACATTTGAGCATTCTTCGAAGTGCGCCCAAATAACGGTAAATCTGAGGAAGTCCCCTCCACTGTTTTCTCGCAGCGGTGTTTCATTGAAACGCCAAAACAAAGGCGAATATCCAATAGTCTCCGCTCAGTTGGCTGATCCTAGGCAGTTAGTTTGGTGAGGATGGGCAAACTCTGATTCAAAAACAACCACGGACTGCAGATGAAGCACTGTGCTCATCGGCATCGGTACAATGAGGGCTTACTAAGCACCAAGGGTGACTAACCAAATACGAATGGTTACATCTTTAGAGCGCCTTAGTGCCCTGTGGATTAAACCCTTCGGTCACAGAGTCAGAGCAGGATCCCTAAGTCAACCCTTTACTTCGCTATGAGCAACCGCGTAATAGCAAGTCCACTAACGAACCATAGACCCCGATGGACAACCGATGACGTAGAGAACGAAGGAGCTATTGCGAGTGCAGTACACGCTACACTATGTTGTTTTCTATCTTCTATCTCGGACACTGTTTTCTCCCGCAGATTTATCCAATATATATGTCCATATGTTAAACGTAAATAGTGTCCGGATGAGTGGAGAAAATTCCTCAGGAGGAATAAGGTGAGTTTTGCGGTCATTGTCGCTTGTCAGGCGTGAATGTCCGATATTCTCATTTCCAAACATCATCATATTTATGCGCTCCGAATTGGAACACATCACCGGATGTTAATTTCTGTCGTCAGGAATGCGCATGGAAGCAAATGTGATTACTCAGTGATTTTTGCCAGTTGAGTTAAGCCGGTATTAGAAGGGAGGCCAGAATGCCCCTAGGATATCAAATGCAAGTAGTTGGTTTAGTCCAAGTGAAAAAGAATTATCAATGAATCACAGTCGCGGTTCTCCTATGGACTGTTCAACGAAGTTTATATATATATATATATATATATATATATATATATATATATATATATATATCAAAGCAAGTAGTCTTTGGGTGCAAACGTAATCACTCGTCAACCAAAAAGATCAAGCGTTCGAATCCCATATTCGTTAGTTACTTCGTTGAGAGGTGGCAGCACGTTGTCTTGCGACGCGTTACCCAACCTGACTTGTGGGGAATCTATGTGGTTCTATCGAGTTTCATATATCAAGGTAGTGGTCATTGATTCCCCTCTTCCATATAGTGAGTCTTATGGATTATGAGGTGTGCATTATGCACAAAGCACGTGATAAAAAATGAAAACAATCACTTTTAGTTTTGCAAAATTTTGTCGAGCACTGCAAATCTAATGGCTATCTTACTGTTTCGAGTCTAGAGTCAAACACAATCTATAGGTTTGTTCACTAACTTTGTTGTACATTTTGTTCTGGGGTGGATGACAATCGAAGATATCAACAAACACATGAAAATGATGGTTCAAAAGCGACATGAAAGTGACTCATGCGAATTTGGTGTCCAAATGGTGGAAAGAATTGATGTAATGGATGAAGAAGGCAAAAAATTTCTTATCGGTTTGTACTCTACTGTAACGCCGTACAGAGGAGACTTCGAGCAAACGCTCAAACCGCTGACAATCATTCGGGATGAACACACTGCCCCCAATCCACATTTGGATCTTATCAAGGAAACTTTCGTCTAAGAGTGAGAAAGTGTGGTGGATCCGATGGCGTTCCACAGAAAGAGATGGACAATATTTTTTTACACGGCCAGACAGCGGAAGCCTAGACGACCTTTTGCATTCCTCGTTAGCTGTTAATATTGCTAGACAACATACATTCACACTGAAATGTTAGCCGATGAAAGACCTGGACCCTTTAAGACGTGTGTTTCAATAAACTGACTGATCACTTCTTGCTCGTCCACCTTAGGATTGACTGGAAAACGTGCCGTGAAAGCCAAGCTATGATATGCCATCAGTCGATTAACACTTAGTGGTAGAGGCTGGCCAACATCGATCCGACTTGTTTACATCGGATTCCAAATTCGAAGAATGGTCGAGTGAAAGCCTACCTACCTACCTATCCTGTCCCTAGCACTTTTTCCACTGAACTAAATTACCGATGAATTAATAAATAATGCAGTATGACTTGTAGTGGTGGAACTCAAATTTTGTGCTTCAGAAATGGGAGAAACCCGAATCACTCGATTGCCACTTGTGGAAAAAAATTATCTGATGACAAGAGTTTATTTTAGCGTGTCATGTGAAGCTGTTCCTTGAAGAGGCATTTTAGATACGGCGAAATTCCATTCATAACCTAGTCGAAATTGGATTCTCTACATGAGTGACATATCAGCCACATTTGATTAAAGATGAGATATTTGACAGTGTTCGTCCACTTGTCAAAATGTCGTTGAGGAAATATATGAACTCGATCCGGTACTGGTTGCCGGACAAATAAATCAATAGAATGAAATGATTCAAAAAAGCGCAGTTAGGTGTGATTTGCGGTTCCTTTTCAGTCAACAGTGATACCACAACGATTTTTCGTAACTTAAAACTGAAATAAACTACGAGTGGATCGAAAATGATGAAAGCTATTGGGATATTTGAAAAGCAAACCGATTGCTGAAAGCTGGAACAAGCATATGAGCCAGGTCAATCGGATCTGTTAGCAATCGAAACACTTCCACATTACCTCATAACAGAATCTACGCACTTGTTCTGCATGTATCTAGCTTGCGTCTTGTTCCAGTGGTTTCCAAACAATTTCTTGAGTACCGAGTTGACAGGAACAAAAAATGCGCTACATATTTACCTGATTCTAAAAACAATGCGCGTACTGATGGAGGGCCTTCTAACAGGGAGATATTCGGGTTTGTGGAGTAGGAAACTAGTGAATGTAGATCGTGGTCCATCGCCGTCTAAATATGGCTATTCTAATAAAACAAAAAGGTTCCAAGATCAAACACACGAGTAGGCGCAAAGTACGATGTAAATCAGAAAGTTTGCACAGAGTCACTTTCTCATTTGCGGGCATCGACCACCACCACCACCAACGGATGAACAAGATGGGAAATGAGGGGTGGGGAAGTAAATAAGTTCACGTAGCTGAAACAAGTCATACATGCCCTCAATGCGCATTGTTCTCTGAGGCAGATATTGCTTGTAAGGTGAGCTGATATGTTCAGTCCATAACACAACCAATGAACTAGAACGGGGTAGATCGAGCAAGATTTTCAAATACGGGCCCATTTGATCATTACCATTCCAAGAGATGGCTGGAAATATCAGGCGATTCGATCAAGCGCCATACATCACATTTGAGATGAGATTTGCCATCACGAAAGACAACATCCATACATTAGGAACAGTGATGGAAGTGCCGGACGATAAATTAACAAAGCGAACAGATCACGAATAACTTTAGCAACAGCGAATACTAATGAGAGTAAACGCAAACGAAAGCTGATTGATTTAAACCTCCCTCTTCCTTTGACGGAGAAGAGGAAACGATTGAAAGGTTGGTGAGAGTGCATGGCACACTTACACGAGCATTGCACAACAAACGAACGGGACCATGGCGAATCGATGCTCATCTGAGAACAAAGTATCCCACAAACGAATTACATCTAAATAGAAATAGCGAAAACCGAGAAAACAGTGAGAAAAAGAAACAACGATTGGCCAAATCAACTTCAAATGTGAAATGCATCGAGTCGGAAATACTGTTCGCCAAGTTAATAAGACCACACTAAGAAGCAAACAAAACAAAAAACCAGAAGAAATGGTGCGCATCAAAAAGCATTGCAATCAAACAAACAAAAAACGCATGCAGATGAAAAATATGAACTAAAAAGTACCACTTTAGTGCTTGTCATAGTCGATTTCAAATCTGTAAATTCTGTGGAGATCGGTCATCTCTACACTTCATAAGTTACACTTAGTCAGCTGATTCTTGTTCAATAGCCCAGATCTTGAGACAGAACATGGAGATCGTTTTGGCCACCGGTAACTCGAAGAGCACAGGATTTTCGGGACGAAGTAGAGACTGTCCAGAAAGGAGGTTCCGATCCATTGATAATTAGGTATTCCGATAATATGTCCGATAGGTTTCATAGTGAAACAGCCATTCTGTTCAAATTGAATTGACTTCTCTTTCAAGCAGAAGGGGTTGTGAGGTACCAACTAATAACAGAGCCCATTATTGCAAAGTGTAAAAACCGAAAGGTGGTAAAAACTGAACTTGACTATGTCTAGACAGGAAGTCACGATACTTTTACCGCTGGATTACATCCCATTTTGCACTATATTTTAGCGTTAATAAGTCTGGCAACAGAAACCTAATAGGTGGGCTTTCGTACATGATTATAGTAATATAATACTTCATAATAATAAACATAACACTTCCCCGGAAAGATTTTTGTAATTTACGAAGCAGTAAAAAAACAACGAGCGTATGAAAACTGGATCGCAGGGCATTAATTGATGCATTAGGTGAAAAGTGCAATGCAGATTACCCGAACACAATTGTTCCGGAAAGTTGATAAAACCGTTTCCGTTCGCATAAACAGCTTGTGAATGAGCTGTAGGTTACCGCTCACCATTAGGATGATAGTGCACGCACGACTGAGAGGCGTATTTCACCTTCAAACTGCAAAATACTGTTGCCGGACTGGGTTGATCCAAAGCTCAGCTTTGTTTTTGGAGGAGAGGGACTGAGTAAGGCGGATAAGTTTTGTTACTCAGACATTAATATCTCATCAGATGATGGTGCACAGGATGAAATATCTTGCCATATACAGAAGGATCGATTGTCGTTTACCAAGTTGGGACATTTATGGCACCGGCGAGATATCCCGTTAGCTATCAACCGCATAGTACACATAGAAGTAACATCGATTCTCCTATATGGCTAAAGACAACCGTTGAGGACAGGACATATGCAAGTACCGTCAGTGTCTGAACACCCAGATCTCCGTTGTATTGTTACAGTAGTGGTGGAATTATAGTACCAATGCTGAGGTTAGTTGTTCCATAATGAGCCTTAGAACTCAGTTAGTCGAGCAGGGACTGAACTGAGGTAAATTAAGATGGTTGGGCATGCGCTATGCATGTCAGCTGACCAACTCTCATGATAAACATCGTGCTTCGAAGAAGGTAATGATTGAACAATAGGTCAAGGTTGTTAGTCAATGACCCTAATGAAGGATACGAAAACCATAACCAGTGGCGTCCACTTTGATCGGTAGCGGTCCAATGGATCGACCATCTGTCAACTTAAAAAATCATACGTTCGAAGCCCAGATCCGCCGATAATCGGTGGCAGATGGAAGCATACCTTATATAGTCCAATATCACTCCGAATTCCAAGATCATGATTGCAGGTTCACCTCCCCTCCGAATAGTGTGTTCTAATAGTAATGGGGCACGTCCTATTCACTGCACTCGCGATTCAAAGCATGTCATAAAAAGTGAACTACCCAGTGCGCGTCGAGTTAATTAAGTCGGCCCTATGAACATCGCGAATCATTGCAGACCGAGCGTTGCGGTTGGAAGCCAAATCCGTGGAGATCGCCAACCACGTTTGTTTCCGGTCACGGTGACCGTAGACTAACCTTAGGCCTAGACGCCTCAAGTCCTCTTCAATGGCATCAATCCATGTGTCCAGCTGCCCGACAAGGAGATAGAACCATTCGAGTGTGTGGAACATAACGTTTGTCAAGAGAGTTAAGTGACTGAGTACCGTGGAATATGACAGGACCATTAAAACCGGATTCTTCGCAAACGGCTCTTGCTATCCTCAACTCGCAACAGCCATGTCTTACATCCATAAGTGAGCACGTGACGGACTGCAGTGCGAAAGACGCGAGTCTTTGTTCTAAGACTGATTTCACTACAGTACTCGTTGAAGTTGCAGAAATATTTTACGCGCGTTGTCGATCCTCCGTGTAACTTTATTTTCCGCTTTCCCGTTCGGCAGTAGAACCGATCCTAGGGATTTGAATGATGGCAGATTTTCAGTTGGTTTGCCGTTGATGGACTGTTGTTGAGCACTTGGGAGTGGAGATTGAGAAAGTTTTCGTTTATTTCTTCGTGTTGATTTCGAGGCCCAGTTTTGTTGAATAGTGAGCAATTCCGTCGAGTACTGGTGCATGGAGGCTGGAAAGCCACCGAGGACGACTACGTAGATTGGAAACTCCAGATCTGTGATACTGACTGATGGGCTAAACTAGGCGCCTGGGCAGCCCGTGACTGCGTTTGCTCATGGTCCAATCGATGGCTTAAGTGAACAGAACCGGGAAATGCACAGAAAATTCTGAAGATCCCTCACCGTACACTCGCACTCGTGTGGGAGTGGACGGATAGTAAGCCCTTAGTATTTTGAAGGCTTGCCAGGAATACCATGTCGAATGCAGCGCATCAATCAGTGGAACATGTCATGGTGAGTTGCTGGAACTGGCAGCAGTGTTCCAGAATTCGGTGCAATGTAAACATTTGGTCAGCGCAAACTCTGTAAGGTCTAAATCTTCCTTGGTTTGGTTTATTGAGGCGCTCTCTTACACCTGAAAAGCGATTAAGAATCAGTGCATAGAAAATAAGTGTGACAACGCCAATCAGATTGATGCCTTTTCTTTAGAAACGGTAGCAGGATGGATGTACCCCAGTAGCTTGGGAACATCTCGTTCCCAAACAGAGGGGAATAGCTCACTTTTTGGACTTCCGATGCCTTCCCCATTCTTTAGCTGGTTGACGTCTGCGGTCTCTGCGACGCTTGGCAGCTTGCAATTGTTATCATATGGCTTGGGTGGAGCTGAAGATGGTGGGCTTGCTGTTTAGTAGACAGGTTGGTGAAGTTGAGCAAATTATTGTATCCATCTCTCGAATTTCGTATACTGTTCAAGGATGAGTTGATTTATTGTGTCAAGTAGAGCGGACTCTGGTTTATAGCAGCCACTCGAAGCATAACCGATGAATCGAAAGAGCCTGCTGAAGTCACCAGTTCTTGATGCGATCTCCATTTTCTCAGTCGTTTCTGCGCAGAACCTCGTGCGATTCACCCTAGCCGAGCGTGTGGTCACACGTTGGGGCCGGTGCTGTTCCAGACTTTCCGACAAGTGGGCCTCCTTGGCCTTGGCTGACAACTAAAAAGTAGTTACGATGATCAAACCTCTTAGTAGTTTTGAAGTCTTCCGTAGTTCCTTCCAAGCGGTCTCTCTTATCACTGTTATGAAAGTCTCCCACTGCTTTTTCACTGAGCCTTCGTCCCTTGGTGTACTGGCGATGGTTATCAAATGAGTGGCTATGGTAGTTGACAGCGCCTCGCGTCTTTCCAGCATTTCCAGAGCAGCAACAAGTGACCGATTTCGTGGCAGCTTCCATGGGCGCGTAGACAAATGGAGTCCAAAACAAACATGCACCCGGACCTGGTTCGTACCGTTTATGTTGTCAGTCAATGCACCTCGAAACGCGCGACAATCTTCCACTGGTGAAGCCCAACAAGATCACATAAGGACGTGGTCGATTTGGTGTGTTGTGCGACCGTCGCTCGAATATCGTGGTAGTAGGTGTTTTTCGGATATTGGAACCGCGTATTGCAGACAACCACCCTGTACGGAACATTAGGCGAGTGTTCGTCGTACACAACAAGTGACTCAACTAACAAAGCCCGCTAGACTTGACGCTCTGTGTCAAAGTAGTCTCTGAACCGTTGCCCAATGCTAGATTCGTAACTCGTTCCTTCCACCCAAGCGCTGCGATGCTATGCAAACATCTACGGCCGAAAAGCTTCAGGAGACAAACATCTTCAAAATCGACGTTCCGTGTCTAGCAACCATAAAACAGAACTGAGCACGCCGTCGAATAGTACAAGCGACCTTTCAACTTCAGCGAAATATCAGATCAGCACCACAAGCGCTTAAGTCCGGCGTATGCCGGTCTCATTTTTGTTATCATGCTACCACCATTCGTTACGCAACTGCTGAGGTAACTAAAACGTTCAACAATGGTTAATTCCACTCATTCGATTTTCTGAGACGGTATTATTACAACGTGGATGCAGAATTCCAATCATTAGCAAGTATATATCTTGACAAACAAAACACAGCTCGTAGATAGATTTCTGGAGGCAATGATAGTCCATGGCGCAAACAAGAAGTGTCAGAAGACAGTTGAAAAAAAGACCCACGTGCCAACCAAAGAGAAGGCTTTCGCAGAACATACGGAAGGCTCAAGAAGATAAACAGATTCAACGGGAAAAATTGCATACCTGGTAAGACAAATTCACGTGCAAGCAATAGACTGAGCCATCGAAATGCATAATGTTCCGGTTCCAGTCCCAATCGGCTTAAATGCTCCAGCAAATGTGGATCTGTGCGGCCAAGTAAATCAATCAATAGGCGTATCTGTCCGCCTGGAACAAGAGATGAAAGCACGCATAAGATGAAGGAAGACTGGAGGGGGAGAAGAAGTCACCGAAACTCGGTGCGTGTGTGTATTTGTGCTTATGCTTGTGTGAACGCAAAAACGAACAGTTCGTTCAGGACAAAGATGACACCAAGTTTGGTTGACGCCTCAGATGCGAAGTAGAAAAAATATTTGACACCAAGTGTTACCACCTAACTGTGCGCTCGGTACCTTGCGTATAGATCCGTTTGTTACCTTGATTGACAGTCTCAATCAAGCATAGTGAAGATGGTCATCCTTGGTTAACTAAACAATAATGTGGAATAACTGGTCACGTGGTAATCGACCTATTTGGGCGAACTGGAAACACGAATTAGTTCACGCTTGATGCAATGGATCTAGTAAAAAGTGCACATACCTAGCAAATTATCTGAATTTGTGCAACGAAGACTAGTGATGGAACACTAGAAGGGGTTTGCTGTATCAGGCAATCAACAATAGGCTAAAAAAGCGGTTACACTTCAGTTCATAATAATATCTTCGGTGTCCTAAGGAAAATTACATTTTGAACTTTAGAACGGTATCCAAACAGTTTCTCCTGAACATTTCTCCCGAAGTTACAAGGAAAGTAGCCGTGCAAACACCTCGTCGTTTTGCTAATGTAAATTTTCTCGTCACCGGGACGTTAGATTGTCCCAGTCCCGTTTTGTTCTACTACAAAAACCCTACTCCTGACCTATGTGATCCTCGCTGGACGCTACGATCAACCCTTTGCTTAAGCCTAGATGTCGCATTGCTACATCGCGAGTGTCTAGCCTGTCGGTGCATCATCATCTTTTGTTGTACACATTACCACCTGGGTCGTCTTTCCCGAATAGAACATATTTTGTGACCAAACCAGTTCCTAATAAACGGTGAACTCATTGTAAATTGGAGGACTTGACTCCTCCTCGCTAGAGGTGTTGTGGTCGGTTGTCCTGGCACCCAAGCAGAGTAACCATTTCAAGTCTTCTGACATAATATTCGATCTCTGAAGTCTGCACTGTTTTCATCGTTTGTATTTTGCACACTTGTTTTCACCCGTTGGATAAATCAGTTTTCTTCACAAGTTACTCAGGCCTATTAATTAGTTCATTCAGTCGGAAACAGCACAGACTATGATTTAAGGCTCAAATCGACCCCGTATTCCTTGGCCCAAAAATCAGAAGTCTGCTTCTAAATGGAGTATCGATGGCCGGAGGGGAAACAGGCTTACCGATTCCCTGTACTTGTCCACCATCCAGATTCCGAATGAAATTGGGATGTACTTCAGTCATCAGATTGTTGAAACAATAAAATGTATCCGCCTCGGCCCACTCTGTTTCATGAAGATGGATAGATTAATCCATGCATAAAATGGAAGGGAATAAATGAAAACAACTGACTAGATTATAATGGCATCGGATTTCAATTAACAAAAATATAGGCATTATTTGTGAACTTCTACTGTTTTCACCTTAGCACCATGTGACGTAGAAAGAACTGGCGTGTAAGATGCAGTCAAAGCGTCGGTTTTTTAGCTGTCTAGTAAAAGGTTTTTGCCCTCAGTCTTAGCAACATTGCTGTGGAACGGGGTTGTTGAACTTTTTCATTTCGTCGCCCGCATAATACTTAAGAATAAATTTAGTAAGAATAAGCAGTCTCCTAGAAAAATATTCCATCGTTTGGAGCACATCAGGTGTGCATGGTGTCCGATGCGGTCAAACAGATTTTCATATTGAATGTGAACGGCTTTGGAAACTGAAGCACATGGCGGACAGGAAGCGTATTGTCGGATTAGATTAGAAAATATCCGGCACATCGGTTGCCTCAACCTCTCGCACAGTAAACCAGCCCACCGAAGGGAGCAGACAAGCAGAAGTACTAGGCACCTGCGTCCTGGTGGTAGAATGGACAACCGCAGGCAATTGGTCCGAAGCAAATACCACGTGACTTCCATAGTAGGGAAAACCCACGATTACCTGACTGACTGATTATCAAAATCGAAGTTAGGTTAAGAGTTTTCAAGCAATCAAACAACAACTGTAAATAGACAATGACTAATACCGTTCGGTCATCCGGCAACATGCGCAGTTGGATAATCTAAAACGGAACAACTGTAAAACGAGCATTGCAGTCATTCTTGTGTAAAACTGTGTTCGAGTCTTGAAACCTTCTGACCGTCTATCAGTATTCAAGCGCGATGTACCCAGTCTGCCTGGGGTCGAGGATGGAGAGACCAACAGCATAGATCCACTAGAAACTTGTTAGACACAGGACTATGAAAGAATTACTTCGTACTGACGGTTCAAAAACTGCTGCCTGTTCTGATTGTCTTTGTAAGCCACTTCCAGGGAAAGAACTGGGATTTTCCTTACAACCTTATATGAGCCAGTGATTTTACTACCCATTTTGGCTTATAATCTAAATCAACAAACACGGAAAACACTGAGACCGCTGTCAAAATACCAAACTTAAATGATATTTTTATCGGTGGTAAACCCATTCCATACATCACAGTCGGTGATACGTGTATATTTGTTAGCATCTTGTTGCCGCATCACGGAAGCAACTTGGCAGCCAAATAACAGAGTTCAATACTCACACTAATGACTAACGGGATTCCCATTGGTTTAGCTTCACCTTAACCCTTCGTTAATGTCGAACTACCTGGTTTTTAGGGAAGAATATTTGGCTTGTTCAGTGAAGAAAAATATTACAGTCAATAATTGGTGAAAGTACAAAGTACGCCGGTCGAGTCCGCTGTAGAATCAAACGATTCATCTCATCCGCCACTGATAGTCGAATATTTTGGACCTTGACAAAGCAACCTTTTGCAATTTGTATCCTTCCGATTCCCTCCAAATGGTAACCTTTTCTGTAATCTTGTTTGTGAACCACACGACGAAGCTGACGTTTTTGCTGCGAGTTTGTCTCCATTTTCATTTTATCCAACCGCGCTGCATTTCTGGCTTACTTCTCACCCTTCGTTCCTTCTTTCCTTAGTGCTAGAAACGTCCACTAAGAACTGTGTTTTATAAACGTTTGCAAATCACCTAATGTCCTT